>ML778048.1:1433352-1455895 GCA_009831015.1 Picea engelmannii | reverse complement strand
CATTAGTGCATCTCACTATTTGAAGTGCACTAAATAAACCTTTGTTAGAACGTCCAACAATCCAAAATTTTTAGTTATAATGAACATCTGCTAAAACCTTCGTTGTCAATAGTAGAGGTTTTTGGGGTCAAAACTTTGTGAACAAAGTTCACAGTCTCTTAACATTGTTCTACACATCGAGATATTTCCAACGACACAAAGATCACCTCAATCGGAGTTTGTATGCAAAAATTATGCCTCTCGCAAGTTGATGTATCTTGTTGACCACCATGATACCAAGCGAATGCAACGCCAACTGACATTACTCACACATGTGGAGCTAGTCATGTGTGGAATTTCAAGAAGATTCTAGAGGGTCCAAAACCCTAACCCTAATTGGGAGTTGATGCATGCAAAAACCCTAACCCTAAATGACTATCAAACCATGTTAAACATTGAACTAGTAAAAAAAAAAACTTCATTCTCATTGTATTGTTTATTGTTTCCATAGTTGAGCAAAACATTTTGGGAAGGAATATTGAGACATAACATAAAAAGTAAAATATCATGTAGCACCCTTTCAAGTCACACTATCCATGATAGCTCCATAGGGATGCACTTTTTTGTACTTGCATTTCGTAACCCAGCATAAAATAGAAAGAACGCAAGCCTCACCTTACTCTTGGGTTTTGTATACTCACTCGTTCACATATTTACTTTATAAAAAAACACAAAATGCCAATTGAAGAACAAGAACCAAATTTACAACCTTATAATGTTGGACATGGAATATTATTTCCAAAGATTTTGGTTTGTTTGAGGCATCTAATTCTACAAAAATCCTCGTGCTTATTGTAAACGACAAATTGTGAAGTTTCTTACTACATTCGAGGTGTGGACAAACTCCATAGTGTAATTCAAACCTCGAGGCAGATATTGGGATACATACCTACATGGTTACTGTGGGCCCTAAGTACTTCCATAGTCTACCCAAACCTCAAGGTGGATGTTGGGATACACACTGCAAATGCAATGTACCCAATTAACCATTCATTTTAATGGCATAACCTGTATACAAAGTAATAACTTTTGCCACATCGTTTGTCCTCCAAAATGTAAACTACATTTATTCCTTTTGGATGGCATTGAAATCAAGGTATGTGTACATACTTTTCTAAGACACAGTGTGAGGAAATTATCTATAGATATGTTATGGTCAAGTTTGTTTTGGGGCCCTCCTTTTTGCAACATAAAGAAATGTTTTTCCAACCTAAGGTCCATTCTGTACTTCAAATTCTAAATGTAAGAACACACTTTCAAAATCGGTTGGAGACCATTGTTTTCCTCAGTTGAGCTTGCAAAGCGAGGGGCTCAAGAGGTCTAAAGTGGCTGGCTGCTTGTGAATTTTCACTGGTCTTTAGGGAGACAAAGTAGGTCTTTTGAGCTTACCTACTTTACACCAATGTTGATTTTACCTCCTTTTAGTTTGAAATTCCAAATTCTGTTCATTCCATTGGCTACATTGATGAAAAGTAAATCAAATTGAGGATTAGAAAGTCAAATTTTCACCACCAGGAAGGACGACGACGAGTAACTGAAAACGTTACAACAGACTGATTCAGAGAGCATTTATTTGACCTCCTCCACGACCAAACATATATTCACATCCCATTCATTCAATCATTCAGTAATAAACAACATAAGTCAATGGTAATCCAAACCTTTCTTTCTCCCGGCGGCCAAAAGATTTTCTTGACTGGATCGGAAATAACTGCGTGCCTTCACCTTTCCCATCATGTGAAACGTGTATATGAAGACATAACAGAGGCCTAATACTTTAAGTAGTTACACGTCCTCTTCATGACCTTTCCTTTGGGCATATGAGTCCTCTGGGTAAATGCTTTTCAACATTTGGGAAGCATTTTACAGCTTTGGTTTCATATTAGAGTTTAGCAGATGAATAAATAAAGCCCTGCATCCTAGTGGATGGGAGATGAGAACTCTGGTACTCAGTATTCCAACTGAATATAGAATTCAAAAGAAAAAGTTAACGTAGTACGTTAAAAATTCTATCAAATGAATTTGTTTTCAATGATATTTATCCATGATTATTTTTGTAGAATCTGACTGTCCTGTAAATTTTTAGTATGCTTAATTCATTTCTGCATTCAACGCAGAAAAAAAAAATATATATATGTTAAAATAAGGAATTGAGTAAAATCTATTCTTTTCCCGTTGTGTTGGGGTGGAATTCGATGATGAGTAGTCTACCGTAGGAGCCTACATCCCAAGTGGATACAGAGTTCTGTATGTAGAGATACGAAATCGAGCAGTAACTCGGTTGTGTTTTTTTGGCATCTTTTGCTATTATTGTATGAATCGTACATGAGAGAGATGGACCCAATGGCCTGCTAATTCTGTTTAAGCTGATCGAGCATTTCTCTTTCTCTGCTCTGGCTGGTACGTACAGATGACAGTTGTAGACCCTGCTTTGTTTGCCACCATAAAAAGATAAGCAAGGGAGTGACCATTGGTTGGGCATCAAGATGCTTTTTATGGCATGTCGGCACATGGCATCGTTTACAGTGAAAATCCCAGGATCCGCGCACTAAACTTCCTCCATCACTCCCACTATTCGTATTTGTTTTTGTTTAAATAATTAATTACATCAATCATATCGAGATTCTGCTGAAGCTGCTCTGCTGTCGGCATTTGCCAGGACCTGCAGCAGCATCTCCAAGCCACTTTGTGCGGTATCTCAGAAAATTAATTCATCGGGATTCGGCTCCTTGACCAATTCCTCTTCTACCTCTTATTTCAGATTTTACCCAAAAGCCGAGCCTTAGAATCCGAGCCCCATGCCGATCCAATTCATATTTCTGAATACCCAAAAGCCATAGAGCCTTTAGAATCGAGAACCCAGTTGCCAATCTATTCCGCCCAAATGCCATAAATTTTCAAAGTCGAGCACTGCACTACAATCGCGGTCAACGAGTTCATGTTTCTGAATATCCAAATGCCCTAAGATCCAGAATCCAGATAGAAGCACTCTCGATACGAATTCAAAGGCGACATGGTTACTGCAGCTATTCACTCTTTAATCAGAGACCCCTGGAGTCTCGTTATACTGTGGACCGGCATTCTTACGAGCCTTTTATCTTTTGTGTCTTCGGACGATCATATATGGGCTGCCATAGCTTTGGGCTCCAAGCTTTCTCCAGCCGAAAATCGCACTTGGGTTTCTCCCGAGGGCACCTTTGCCATGGGCTTCTACCCTGCATTTGGCCAAGCTGATGAATACAGTGTTGGGATTTGGTTTAATTCGATCCCCGCAGAAGCACAGACCATGATTTGGACTGCAGGGGAAGACCTGAAGGTACGCCTAAATGCAAGCTTGGAGCTTACCATGGATGGAAACCTGGTTTTATTTGACTATCTTCGTGGAGTTCCAGCGTGGACAAGCAATACCAGCTATAGTGGTGTTGTTGGAGCCGTTTTGAGGGACAATGGGAACCTTGTACTCAGTGATAGCAGTCATAGAACTATGTGGGAAAGCTTTGAAACTCCTTCAGATACTTTGGTTCCTGGGCAGAGACTTCATGTGGGTCAGACTCTCCGGGCTGCCTCGAGGAAGTCGACTTCAAGCTATTACAATCTGGTTATGGAGAGGACAGGTGATCTTGTGCTGAAATGGGAGAGCGATGTCAGTTATTGGGTTAGTGGGATTGGATCCCTGCCTTCTGATTCTATACCCATAGGGGCAATGTTTGCTGGGGATGGAGCATTCATGTTGTTTGATGGCAGAGGGAGAACGGCCTGGTATAGATACAGTAATGACTATACAGATACTAAAGTGGTTTTGAGATATCTGAGGCTAGATGTCGACGGAAATCTTAGAATGTATTCATGGATTCAAGAGTCCCAGTCATGGAAATCTGGATGGCAAGCTGTGGAGAATCAATGTGATGTCTTTGCAACCTGTGGTGTTTGTGGTGTTTGTAGTTTTAATTCAACGGGACCTGTTTGTGAATGCCCCTTTGAAGGCAGATCTGATGCAACAGTGGACTTGAATGGTGCCGGCAAAGGATGCAGTAGATTGGTGCCTCTTGGTAATTGCAAGGAAGGAGGAGGAGTCAGTATGCATGCAATGAAGAGAACTGTTCTATATGGCCTTTATCCTCCTCATGATGTCTATGTTAATACAAGCTCTGAGAAATGTAAAGAGCAATGCTTGAATGATGATTTATGTGTTGCTGCAACGGCCATGAATGATGGGTCCGGAGTATGTAAACTGAAAAGAACAGTGTTCATTAGTGGGTATACTTATGGTTCTGTTGCAGCCGTGTCGTTCTTGAAGAAATGTCTTGTGCCAGAGGCAGTTTCTTCTCAGATTGTTTCACGCGGAATCGGCCAACCCACTTCATCACCTGTATCTTCAAATGCTTCTAATCTTTCTCCTGGCAGTACCCCAAGAATATGCAGGGTTTGTCTTGTGGGTGCAAGCTTGGGCACTCTTGGGGCATTTATTGTTATAGAAGCTGGGGTTGGTTTGTATATTTTCAAGAAACGAAGAAGAAGGAACAAAGCTTTTCATTCTGGGAAGCTTGCATTGCTGAACACCACCAATACAGGGACTCTGATCAGGCTGTCTTTTTCAGAAGTAGAAGAGCTAACTAGGAATTTCAAGGAGAAGTTGGGCCCTTCAGTTTTCAAAGGGGTTCTTTCCAATGACAAAGCTGTGGCGATCAAGCAATTCAATATGGCGGTTGGAGAGAAGCAGCTTAGGATGACGCTGTCAACTCTGGGAAGTATCCACCATAGGAATTTGGTTCAATTGCAAGGTTTCTGCTGTGAGTCTAAGCATAGGTTCCTGATTTACGAGCACATAAGCAACGGCTCTCTTGCTCAATGGCTTTTCGGAGGCGGCAGCACGAAGAAGCAAGCCAAACGCCTCACTTGGCAGAGACGGTTGGGTATTGCCACTGGAATTGCTCGTGCTATATCTTATCTCCATTCCGAATGCAGGGAATGCATTCCCCATGGCAATCTGAAGCTTGAAAACGTCCTTCTAGATGATGAATTTACCGCCAAGGTGACAGATTTTGGTCTCGAGGAGATAAAAGCAGGTTCAAGATCTTTCTCCTCGTCAGAATCGAGTCCTGAACGGGATGTTTTCAGATTTGGGGAGATGCTACTCGAAATCATAAGCGGCAAGAGGGAGAGGGATTCTTGTGGAAGTGAAGAGAATAGTAATAGTAACAACAGTAGCAGCGTCTGTAGGTGGTCATGGGAGTGGGCATATCGTGAATATCAAATGGGTCACCTGGAGAGTGTTGCTGACTGCAGGATGGAAGGAAATGTGGAGTGGAATGAGGTAGAGAGGGCTCTCAGAATTGCCCTTTGGTGCATGCAGGAACAATCATTCTCGAGGCCCTCCATGAACGAGGTCGTCAAAGTCCTGGATGGAACTCTACAAGTGGATCCCCCGCCTCCCATTGCCTCTTCTCCGCTTGGGATCGGAACCCTTCCTGATCATGGCGGTGCTTCTTGCAGCAACCTGTTATGTGAAACGCCAAAGGAATCGGATGGAGATAAGTACGCGGAGCTGGCCATGTGTACCATAACCCATTCTGGACGAGAGTCGTCACCTCAGTAAGGAAAGCACAATCTCTGGAATTCCATTGCAGCACTGACTGGTTGGATATGAGTGCAGAAGAAGCATTAGCCATGGCCCATCACAGGCTACGCTGACAAGACATTAGAGACGTCTGCGTCTGCAAAGGGAAAGGATATTGACGGCTCTAGTGCAATTCTATCTGTCAATGCCAGTGTGGAATAAAGGGTTTCATTCATTCATGTCTCATTTATTGATGTCTCTCTCTCTGTTACAGCAACATTTATTGATGCTCCCTCTCCCTGTTGCAGCAGGGGGGCATGGCCAGGCATGCCTTGTCTTCTTATTCTCTCCTTTCTAGTTGGCTGCGTCAACACCGCTTGTTGTAAGAGAAGTGGGGCACCAATCCTGTGACCAAAATTTTATAATTACACCCTCCCCTTGCTTCTTATTCCCCCCTTTCTTGTTGGCAGCATCAGCACCCCCTTTCTTGTTGTAAGATAGTGGGGCACCAATCCTGCATTGGAAAACTGCTGCTTTTTTATGATAGATATGTAATATGTATGGGCTTGTGCCCCAAGGAAACAGAAAAACAAGATATGGAATTATGAGGAAAATGTTTTATTATCAATTACCTCTCTCTCAGGGATTGTTTTTCTTTATGATTATTATTTGTATTTTTTTTTTTCATATGGAGAATCAAATGAAATAAATAAATGTTATCGGTATGACAATCTAAAATATTTCTGCACCGATAACTTAAAAAATTATTACTAAATTAAATTAACAAATATTGAATTAGGGCTTTAAGATTTGTGTGATGGGAATGATTGTTAAGATTGCTTGGAAAATCCATTATATTCCTTTTGAATAAGAAAAAAGTGAATATTCATACTTCAAACAGAGAAAAGAGAAGGGCCAGAAAGGGGCAAGTCTCCGAAGGGAAAAGAAGTTTAATCTTAAATTCTCAAAGTATTGGGAATGATTTGACAATCTAAAATATTTCTGCACCGATAACTTAAAAAATTATTACTAAATTAAATTAATAAATATTGAATTAGGGCTTTAAGATTTGTGTGATGGGATTGATTGTTAAGATTGCTTGGAAAATCCATTATATTCATTTTGAATAAGAAAAAAGTGAATATTCATACTTCAAACAGAGAAAAGAGAAGGGCCAGAAAGGGGCAAGTTTCCGAAGGGAAAAGAAGTTTAATCTTAAATTCTCGAAGTATTGGGAATGATTGTTAAGATTATTAGAAGATTGAATTAGGGTTTTAAAATTTTTGTGATGAGAATGATTGTTAAAATTGCTTCTAAAATCCATAATAATCATTTTGAATAGCAAAAAATTGAATATCCATACTTCAAACAAAGAAAAGAGAAGGGCCGGAGAGAGGCTAAATTCTAGCATTGAGACTGATTGTTAAGATTATTAGAAGATTGAATTAGGGTTTTAAATTTTTTATGATGAGAATGATTGTTAAAATTGCTTGAAAAATCCATAATAATCATTTTGAATAGGAAAAAATTGAATATCACACTTCAAACAAAGAAAAGAGAAGGGCCACAGAGGGGCAAGTCTCCCAAGGAAAGAGGAGTTCAACCTTAAATTCTCAAAGCATTGGGAATGATTGTTAAGATTATTAGAAAATTGAATTAGGGTTTTAAATTTTTGTGATTAGAATGGTTGTTAAGATTGCTCTGAAAATTCATAATAATCATTTTGAATAGCAAAAAATTGAATATCCATACTTTAAATAAAGAAAAGAGAAGAGCCAAAAAAAAAACTAAATTCTAACATTAGAAATGGTTGTTAAAATTATTAGAAGATTGAATTAAAGTCATAATTTTTTTGTGATGAGAATAATTGTTAAGATTGATGCGAAAATCTATAATAGTTATTTTGAATATAAAAAAAATTAAATATCCATACTTCAAACAAAGAAAAGAGAAGTGCCAGAGAGGGGCAAGTCTCCCAAGGGAAGAGGAGTTTAACCTTAAATTCTCAAAGCATTGGATTGCTCTAGGGTTTATTGCGTTTTACCTTTTGTTGTCTCCCTCTTTGTGTTATTATTATACATAGTTTTCAAAGTTCTTATTAATTCCCAGCTGTTCTCCACTTTTTATTAAGCATGAAGTGGAAAGTTTAGCTAAAGAGGCAGGTGTACTTGTTGTACATAAAGATTATTGTGGCAAATTTATCATCCATGAGCCATGATAAAGTCACGGATCCACTTGAGCATATATTGATGTCGACATTTGCAGAATTTCAATTGGTAGGTAAAGGATCACAAGATTACACTAAACATATCACAACAAATATGAGGTACTGGAATCTTAAAAAAAATGTTAGCTATTAAAATATTTAATTTGGGTCAATTTATCATCCATTACAAAGAATAATGTCACTGATACAGTTGAATATATAGCTATTGATGTCTGAAAAAAAATTCAGAATTTAGTAAAATGATCACATGATTACTATTTGCTTTACTATTGAAGCTGTACAAAAAAGATAAGGTAGTAAGATCAAAATGGCAGTTGACACAATATACAATATAATTGGTCTGTAAAAGGAATTCTAGATTTTCGTGGCGTCTTTGTTGGTAGTTGATACAATATATAATATAATTGGCCTGTAAAAAGAATTCTAGATTTCCGTGGGGTCTTTGTTGCAGATAACTTTCACTTTACACAACAGTAAACTATGGTTTTCATTAAAAGGAAGATTTAGATTAAGGAAAAGATTTCCCGAACAAGCAGCATTGCTCTTCGTTCGTTTGCAAGCCATGACACTATGGCTATCTTGGCTATCTATTGTGTGAATACGGTATTGACAGGGATTCTATCTATTATTATGTATTATTATGTGAATATGATATTGACAGGGATTCAATTGTGTATGGAGATATATCTTTATGGAAGCAAAGGTTTAAACTAAGTTTAAACTAAGTATAATGAAAGAATCATAAAAAAAGTGTATAGTAAACATAATTGGAAAGAGAAACATCAAATGACAATAAGCATCTACGGGCATACAAGATTTACATTGAAAACTTAAATTTAGAAAACTAGTTTTTGTGTGGAAGAAGTCTTCATTAACCTTGGTCAATTCAGTCAAGCTGACAAGTTAGGTCAACAATGAATCCTTGAGCCATTTAACAATGGAGTTCTTCAAGTCTTTGTGACTGAGTCAAGATTAACCCAACATTCCCCTCATTAAAATTGACTTGAGATAAACACCTACCTCCCTCGAAGTTTATTAACTAGGTATCCTGGAATACAACATGCCCCCTATCACCTAGGTTTATGTTTAGACTTTTTACATAGATAAACCATCAAACCAAGGGTATGCATGCCTAAATAGGTATTACATTCGTATCATATTTACATATATGATTAAATCCAACTCCATAAAATAAATGCTTACAAGTGTATGCCCAAGCATGTGATGCTTGAAGCAACTACTTGCTTCATTACCATCACTGCATCTACTTCAAATACAATTAACAAGTACTTCTCGATTGAGTACTTATCTTATTATTGTATATTCGAGCAAATGATGCTTGAAGCATATACCTACTTCTTTATCTACATTCCTCTTTGCTCCAAATATAGTGAGTTAAATCAAGCACTCTTTAACTGAGTACTTCTTCATATGTTGTCCTCTTGTGCTTCCACCAATACTCCACATCAATCATTCTAATGCATTTTCATATGCCATTCACCATGGTTCAAAGCACCATGAACCATCACTTTAATTTGTGTACAACCCAATATAAATAAAAGACAATATATGGACATAGGTCCATGCACAGATCCTTCATGAATCCATTGAATTGCTACAACAACCGAGCATATTAACTTAGCTCTGATCAAAACATGAATCAGTAGAAAAGAGATATGATGATATCAAAGGAACAAGGAATTGATTCAAGCTGCACGGGCTTTCACTTTGCCACTTAATTGATTTCTTTTACAACATAAGGAAAATAAATTGGATATTTCTTAAGGCAATTGTATTGCTCCGACCAATATGATACCAACCTATTACCATAACATTAAATTATGGCTTTGACCAACACCAACACAAGCGAACTACCTTATATACTCAATGCCATGGATTCACCCCATGGGTATTGAAGCTTCCTAAACGAGTGTGCCTCATATACCTAATAGCAATCGTACTTCATAGCTACTCAAAGTGTAATATGACTTTATGTAACATAAAAACATCTTCGTGCCTACTTTCAAAGTGCAGATGCCCTTTGAGTATCTAACAATAACCAATTTGGGATCAGTGGTGGTCTCTATCATGGCCTCCAATGATACAGAGACAACACAGGCTCCAATACACACCCATCTTGTTGTCTCTGCCATCTCTAATTAAAAATTGATAGAGTAGACATATTCTTGCACACTCAAAACTATGTTCATTGATCTCATAGAAAACTAGTACACACTTATATACATCAATCTTGGTCTAAAGATAGTCACACTATCTTAGCCACACAATCAATCTAGTTGAGAGGATATCTCAACCATGCACCAAACTAGGAGACTTTGTTAAAGAGAATCTCTCTCACACTCAACTAATTAACAACCTCCTAAACTATATGATCAAACAACTCAAGTAGAGATTGACTCTACCTCTCAATAACAAAATAAATTATCAAACATAATCTCCTCACACATTATTAAGACAAGTAAGAGTTACATATTCCAACAATCTTCCTTAACAAGTACATATCAACATCATGTACTTATCTTAATATCTATCTGGTTAGGTCTTTATCAAAGTCACGTCGTCATCTTCAACTTCTATCTTCATATGGTCGGGCTTCAATGTGTTGCTTCATTTTACCGTCTTTCCCTCTATTAAATTTGGTAGCATCGACAATGATTCTCCAATGAGAGGCCATATGGGCCACCCTGAGGCTAACCAGGGAGATTTGGAGAATCAACCAGTCTTGTGAGGTATTGACAAAAGGCAAGGGGAACGTACAACCTCTGTGAGTCAAACCAAAAGTCAGGACGAACGAGATGCTATGTGAGTCTAATGCAAAAGTCAGGGGGAACGTACAACCTCTGTGAGCATAGACAATCTAGTGCAAAAGTCAGGGGGGACGTACAACCTCTGTGAGCATAGACAAACTAGTGCAAAAGTCAAGGGGAAAGTACAACCTTTGTGAGCCTAGTCAAGCCTTGTGAGCCATGAGCAAAAGTCAAGGCATCTAGCAAAATTTAGGTTGAATATAAAATTCCTATGAGCTAGAAACAAATGATATTCCTAATATTGCAAATGATATAAATGTATTGATCTAGTGCGTTGGCATGCATAACATTATCCACCATGAAGAGAATTTTGAATTGCCTTGTAAAGAGTCGAGTTGTAACTGAAGTCTCAAGTCTAGTTTTATTTTAGAACTAAAGTGTAATGTTGAGTTGTAACTGAAGTCTTAAGTCTAGTTCTATTTTAAAACTAAAGTGTAATGTTGAGTTGTAACTGAAGTCTTAAGTCTAGTTCTATTTTTGAACTAAAGTGTAATGCTGAGTTGTAACTGAAGTCTTAAGTCTAGTTCTATTTTCGAACTAAAGTGTAATGTTGAGTTGTAATTGAAGTCTCAAGTCTAGTTCTATTTTCGAACTAAAGTATACCAATCAAGTCTAGTTCTATTTTCGAACTAAAGTGTAAAGCTGAGTTGAAACTGAAGACTCAAGTCTAGTTCTATTTTCCAACTAAAGTATACCAGTCTCAAGTCTAGTTCTAAGTTCGAACTAAAGTATGAAGCTGAGTTATGATTAAAGCATGCAAACAGGTTACTATTTCGAGTCTCTCCTCTTCTCCTATTTAGCCTATATAAATAGAGGTCGACCCCTCTCTTCAATACAGTTTGATATGTAGGTTAAAGGTGAAGCAATAGAGGAAGATATCAGTGATAAAGAGGCAACATACCAAAGAAGCATATCAGTGTTGTATATCAACAATAGAGGCTGCATATCAGAGGCATATATCAACAACATATCAATGTTGTATATCAACAATAGAAGTAGCATATCAGAGGTGTATTTCAGCAAGGTCTCTTAGGTCTTGGTCATGTCAGAGTCATCTTGGAAAGCTCTTTATGAGAAGAACATTCATGGTGGATATTTGTAAGTGATCTTACATTATTAATGCAATAAAGGAATATCATTTGTTGGGGTTTTTCTCCTTGTACAGGGTTTCCCCAGGGTATATGTGTTGTTGATGTGCATGCTTACTTATCTACATATTTATTTCTATTAAGTTATGATTTGGTATTGTTGAAGTGTATTAAGTTGGAATCAAAGTATTGAAGAAAATATAAGAATTAATCTGCATAAGAAATCAAGCTCGTAATTTAACATGGTATCAAAGCTTAGGGTGTGTTAAACATGTTGAAGTGCAGCAGCAGGTACACACAAATCCAAGCTAGCTTGATTAAGTTTCCAGTGTGAGGTCTATGGCATCCTCCATTTTAGTCAGGGCCAAGGATAGGCTCGAAGGAGCTGCCAACGTCAATGTGTGGAAGCTCTGGATAACACATATCTTGCAGGAGCATGATCTTGAGCAGTATGTGACCACAATGGTGGAGGAACCCACGAATAATGATGGAAGAGAGACCTTCAGGAAGAGTCAAGAAAAGGCCAAGTGAATCATCTTTGACTCAGTCAAAGGCAATATAATGCTTGCAATAACCTCGTTAATGACTGCCAAGGACTGTATGGATACCTTGGTGAATATGTATGAGAAACAGGCTCCAAGTTAGAAGAGGACACTTAAGCACAAGCTTAAGTATTTGAAGATGGAGAAAGGTGAACCAGTGGCATATTTTTTTTCAAGGATAGCCCAGATCAGAGATCAAATTTTGGTCACAGGGGTGACAATGAACGATGATGATTTAGTGCAGGCCATTTTTGACGGTCTTCCTTCTTCACGGGAGACCTTCTTATCTAGTGTAAGTGGGAAAGAGATTCAACCCACGTTTGAGAGGTTATGGCATGATTGCCTCCAGGAGGAGAGTCACACAGTTACCAGGAGCAAGCCAACGAAAGAAGAGCACTCGACTTTAGAATCAAGATTCAAGGGAAAGAAGAAAGGCACTTTCCAGAAAGGCTCTCAGAGGAATCCAAACACCAAAGGTACATTCAAAGGAAAGAATATTGATGCATCTAAGATTAAATTATTTAGTTGTAATAAGTTGGGTCATTTTGCTAAAGATTGTTGGTTTAGAAAGAAATATCCAAGGAAAGGGAAACATCATGCCTCAACTGCTAAGGATGATGAATCCAAAAGAAATTAGAGAAGTCCTTCTAATGAGAAAGAAAATAGAAAATAATATTACTTGGTTTCTGCCTTATCCAGTTCATTTTTCACAGGGCCAAAAACTTGGTTAGTAGACAATGGTTCATCAAAGCACATGACAGGGTACAAGGAGATCCTCTCAGATTTCGAGACAAAATATTTTGCAGAGCATGTTGAACTTGGGGATGAAAATTTTTACAAGATAGAGGGAGTAGGATCTATCTCCTTTAGATTGGAATCTGGGGCTAGACTTCATGTTGATGAAGTATTATATGTTCCAGGGCTCAGGAAGAATCTACTATCAGTTGCAACCCTTGAGGACAATGGATATTGGGTGATCTTCAAGGACAATAAGGCACTACTATGGGATAAAGGTAGCCACTTAAGTACAATATAACCCATTGGAACTCACAGTGGAGGATTGTACGTCGTGTCAGGACAGTCAGCTCAGGCATTGGCTCATGATGCGACTAGCTCCAACGCGTTTTGGCACAAAAGACTTGGACATCTTCATTACAAAGCTCTTCCAGATCTACAGAACATGGTATGTGGCATGCCCTCTATTTCTCTTAGTAAAAATGAAATTTGTAAGGGATGCATGCTAGGTAAAAATATAAAGAAAGAATTTTCTAGTAGTGACAACAAAGCTCAGGGCATCTTAGATCTGGTTCATTATGATGTATGTGGTCCCATGTCATCTCCCTCACTTAGTGGCTATTTGTATTATGTCATTTTTATTGATGATTACTCAAGAAAATGTTGGATATATTTTCTTAAAGCTAAAAGTGACACATTTGATAAATTCAAAGAGTATAAATCCTTTATTGAAAAGTAGACAGGGAAACACATAAGAATCCTTAGAACAGACAATGGAGGAGATTTTGAATCTCTCCAGATTGAGGATTTCTGCAAGTCAACAAGAATCAAGAGACTGTTGATCGTGCCATATAACCCTCAGAAAAATGGAGTTGTTGAGAGGAAAAATAGGACAATTTGTGAGGCAGCGAAAGCAATGATGTTTGACCAGGATATTCCAAATTATTTATGGGAAGAAGATACCTCCACTACCATGTATATTCATAACAGGTGTCCACATGCTATCTTGAAGGACAAGACTCCTGAAGAGGTCTTCTCAGGGATCAAACCTGAAGTAGGGCATCTAAGGATATTTGGGTGTCCTGTGTATATTCATGTCCCTAAGGAAAAGAGGACAAAGATGGAACCCTCAAGAAAGAACGAGGTTTTTGTGGGGTATAATGAGAACTCCAAGGCTTATAGGATTTATGTACCAGGTTAGAGGCAAATAGAGGTAAGCAGAGATGTGACTTTCCATGAGGAATCCACATTTAAGAAATTCGGAGAGCTTCAATAGGAATTAGAAGTAGTTCATCCAACTTCACCCTCT
Organism: Picea engelmannii; assembly: GCA_009831015.1. Lineage (NCBI taxonomy): Eukaryota > Viridiplantae > Streptophyta > Pinopsida > Pinales > Pinaceae > Picea > Picea engelmannii. The sequence goes on along the minus strand of ML778048.1, from coordinate 1,441,570 downwards.
TCTGAAAATGAAGAGTCAAATGATCATAGGGAGGAACCTCATGAAGGGTCAAGTAATGAGCCCCCAGAACCTACTGAAGTGTTAGAAAGAACTCTTGAAGAACCTCCAGCCAAAAGGAGGCCAGGGTGGCTTAAAGAGATAATGCAAGAAGCATAAAGGATATCTTCTCCCAAAGGAACTTTCAGGGAAAGGAAGAGGCTTTGTAGGTTTGGAGGCTATGTTGCACTGATGAGAAACATTAGTGATGTCGAACCTTCTTCATTTGAAGAAACAGATAAATTACAAGTATAGAAGGATGCCATGCTTGAGGAATACATGTCTATTATAAAGAACAATGTTTGGGACATTGTGCCGAGGCAAAAAGACAAATCAATGGTTTCTTCCAAATGGATCTATAAGATCAAACATGCAGCTGATGAAAGTGTGGAAAAGTTCAAAGAAAGATTTGTAGCCAGAGGCTTCACTCAGAAAGAAGGAATCGACTACAAAGAGACTTTTCCCCCTATATATAGGTATACCTCCATTCAAACTATTATTGCTTTAGCTCCCGTTCTTGGTTGGAAACTACATCAAATGGATGTAAAAAGAACATTCTTGGATGGAAAGATTGAACATGAGTTATTTGTGGAAAAACCAGATGGTTTTGTACTGCATAATAAAGGCACTCATGTATGAAAGCTAAGGAAGGCCTTGTATGGTCTTAAGAAGGCTCCCAGAGTTTGGTATGACATGATTGATGGCTTTCTTAAAATCCTGGGATTTCAAAAAAGTGATGTTGATGCAAATTTGTACTTCAAGGTAAGAGGTAACCAACCTGTTATACTAATCCTGTATGTTGATGATCTCTTTCTAACAGGAGATGAAGGGATAATAGCTTGGTTTAAGAGGGAGCTAACCTCAAAATTCGAGATGAAAGACTTAGAGGTTTATTTCTGCATGGGTATGCAGATGCTGGCTAGGCAGGAATCCCAGTGGATCATAAGGGTACTTTCAGATACTGCTTTAGTTTAGGATTCGCTTTGATCTCTTGGTCAAGCCAGAAGCAGGGATCCATTGTACAGAGTACAATAGAGGATGAGTACATTGCAACAAGTGATGCTAGCAAGGAAGCAGTAGGGCTCAAAAAATTGGTTTATGGGTTGTTTGGTGACAAGATTGAGATGACGGTGGTTCACTGTGATAATCAAAGTTGCATAAAATTGACAGAGAACCTGTTATTTCACGACAGGTCAAAACATACTTACATGAGGTACCACTACATCTGAGACTTGGTTCAAAGAAAAACTGTAAAGTTACAATACATAACCACGAGCAAGCAAGTAGTTGATATCCTAACCAAGCCTCTGACCTCGAGACAATTTGTGCAGCTGAGAGGCAAGCTTGGTGTGGCTGAGAATGACTCCCTCGTTGAGAGGGACTGTTAAATTTGGAAGAATTGACAATCATTCTCCAATGAGAGGCCATATGGGCCACCCTGAGGCTAGCCAGGGAGATTTGGAGAATCGACCAGTCTTGTGAGGTATTGACAAAATCCATGGGGAATGTACAACCTCTATGAGTCAAAACAAAAGTCAGGACGAACGAGATGCTATGTGAGCCTATTGCAAAAGTCAGGGGGAACGTACAACCTCTGTGAGCATAGATAGTCTAGTGCAAAAGTCAAGGGGAACATACAACCTCTGTGAGCATAGACAGAATAGTGAAAAAGTCAGGGGAAACGTACAACCTCTGTGAGCCTAGTCAAGCCTTGTGAGCCATGAGCAAAAGTCAAGGCATCTAACAAAAGTTAGGTTGAATATAAAATTCCTATGAGCTAGAAACAAACGATATTCCTAATATTTCAAATGATATAAATGTATTGATCTAGTGCATTGGCATGTGTAACATTATCCACCATGAAGAGAATTTCAAATTTCCTTGTAAAGAGTCGAGTTGTAACTAAAGTCTCAAGTCTAGTTCTATTTAATAACTAAAGTGTAATGTTGAGTTGTAATTGAAGTCTTAAGTCTAGTTCTATTTTAGAACTAAAGTGTAATGATGAGTTGTAACTGAAGTCTTAAGTCTAGTTCTATTTTAGAACTAAAGTGTAATGCTGAGTTACTGAAGTCTTAAGTCTAGTTCTATTTTTCGAACTAAAGTGTAATGTTGAGTTGTAACTGAAGTCTCAAGTCTAGTTCTATTTTCAAATTAAAGTATATCAGTCTCAAGTCTAGTTCTATTTTCAAACTAAAGTGTAAAGATGAGTTGAAACTGAAGATTCAAGTCTAGTTCTATTTTCAAACTAAAGTATACCAGTCTCAAGTCTAGTTCTAAGTTCGAACTAAAGTATGAAGTTGAGTTATGAATAAAGCATGCAAACATGTTACTATTTTGAGTCTCTCCTCTTCTCCTCTTCAACCTATATAAACAGAGGTCGACCCCTCTCTTGAATACAGTTTGATATGCAGGTTAAGGGTGAAGCAATAGATGAGCATATCAGTGATAAAGAGGCAACATACCAAAGAAGCATATCAGTGTTGTTTATCAACAATAGAGGCTGCATATCAGAGGCGTATATCAACAACATATCAATGTTGTATATCAACAATAGAAGTAACATATCAGACGTGTATTTCAGCAAGGTCTCTTAGGTCTTGGTCAGGTCAGAGTCATCTTGGCAAGCTCTTTAAGAGAAGAACATTCATGGTGGATATTTGTAGGTGATCTTACATTATTAATGCAATAAAGGAATATCGTTTGCTTGGGTTTTTCTCCTTGTACAGGGTTTCCCCAAGGTATATGTGTTGGTGATGTGCATGCTTACTTATCTACATAGTTATTGTTATTCGATTATGATTTGGTATTGTTGAATTGTATTAAGATGGAATCAAAGTGTTGAAGAAAATATAAGAATTAATCTACATAATAAATCAAGCTCATAATTTAACACCCTTGTCATAAACCACCTTGAAACTGAATGCCCCAATCATTCTGTTGGCGACGGAAGTCACTCCTGGATTGCTAGCAGGAGCAGAGCCCGACGCCCATCAGTTTTATGTCACGATTGTTCATAGATGGGTGATCGAATGGCGGGAAACTCAAAAAAATAGAGTTCCAACTCTGAAACTAGGCCAAGTATGCATGAGAAAGTGAGGTCTTACGTGAATTTCAGATAGTGAGTTGTAGTAAAGGGTGAACAGGCGGAAGACTTATATAAGAGGAACGCAGAGGTCTATTATAAACAATAGGTTTCTAACAGAATAAGGAAGAAGATGTCCAAATGCAATATCATCTTACATTCAAACACAAAGCCAGAGAATGCAATAATGCAAAAATAAATCTTTTATTATAACAAAACCGCAATAACTCGCGTGACTCAGTCGATCACTAACTCTCTTAGCATGATACGAAAATTAGATGCAGTAAGAAGAACTGTCTGTCATAAAACAAGAAATCTCATATAAAGATGCATAAGTTGAAAGCTAGATTAACTATTAAAACATTATAGTAGGGAGCTCTGCTCAACCATCGATACTTACAAAATACAAAGACTGAGTTTATATACTCAGGAAAATTCTCCTCACAGAGGCATGCCTCAGTCACCCAAGGCTGGGTGTCCCTTCAATCAAACTCGTACTAATATCTTTGTTTAAATGCCACCTTAACTACGCATGGCTCCTGTAAGGAGGGTAGATGAGCTATTAAGTGTTCGGATAGCATGTGCAGACCTCTCTGTCGAGCTGAAGACTTCGGCATGGCGTCTTTGAGAAAACCGATACACAGGACTTCCTCGGGCAGACGGTTTGCCAGACCCTCCATCCCCTCACTTAATGAATGAAAGGAGGTTTCAACCACCCGCTCTTATCGTCATTTACTCCAGGCGAGAAACAGTATGGAGATTGGATCCGATGGCGCTTGGAGATCGCGACGATCCTCTCTGTAACTGAACTCGGCTCTTCGACCTTCTTTACGAAACTCCTCTCTTTTTCCAACTGACCACGGATTGTGACCACGTGCCTATTCCCATGGCGCTTTTCGGCGATCACGAATATGAAGGGGATGATCCTTGCTGATCGAAATCGCGATGAGAGATATGCTGAGACGGCTCCATCTGGTGCCACGCGTCCCTCTAGATTTGACGGTTCTTACTTCTCCCGGCAATGCCGTGACTCGGGTCCGAAATTCTCCCGGCACCTCGTGCATTGGAAAATAACGGAGCTGCTTTTTGCACTTTGGAGTTGCAACGGGCGAGGCGCCGAGATGGCTCTACTTGCTGGCAGGTGTTCCCTCTGGACGGATGGCTGAAAACACTTCGGCGATACTGTGGGCCCGAGTCCTGAATGCTTTCGGCGCTTCGCATCTCGCGACTAGGAGGAGGTTGGTCCTCGTTCTTCAAAGTCGCGATGGGCGAAAAGGCGAGGAGCCTAATCGTGCACCACATGTCCCTCTGGATGGACGGTTGAGATCTTGTCGGCAATACTGTATAGCTCTTTTTACTGTCAGTGCCCTCCACACATAACCGTCGGCTAAGGCTTAAGTGTTGGCGCCTCTCGCAACTCGCGACCTCGCGAGTTGGAGTGTCGAACCTTGGCACTCTCCCTCCGTGAAAACCCGAGAGGCGATGGCTCTTTTCCTTTCCACAATTCTCGCGACTCGCGATCTCTCGCAACCAAAGGATATGGTCCACCCTTGGAACTCTCAAACCCTGAGTTCAAGAAATGAAACCACGCATCAACGGATCGCGATCAACGACCCTCGTTACTTCGCGAGTTCTCCATGGAGACTTCTGACCGTTCACCTCTTTGAAAACTTCTACGCTATACTTGGCTTGACTCGGATGAGTGAAATTACCCACCGACCGTTGATTTTCTTCGCAAAATAGACCTTGGATGCTGCCGATGACACTTTTCCCGCTCACTTGACCTGCTACTTGGAAAAACAGGGATTCGCCCATGCTGCGCTTGAGCATTTCGTGCAACTGGCAGACCCGAATGCTCTTGAGCCCATGACAAGAATTATCGCTAACATTAGGCTCCATGAGGGATAGAGTCGTCCCTGTGATGCTCTAAGAACTCCTTCTGCAGCTTCAGTGCCTTTCTATTGGGCTATGGAGTCACTTATTAGGCCGAAAACATGCAAAAATAAACTAAACAAAGAAATAAAAGATAATATTTACAAACAGAGGAGCCGTCTAAGGCTCAAATAAAACATGTTTTCAGAAAATGCCCATTCACTGGGCTGTTGAAAACCTCTTCACCCTCTAGATCCTGCAACCCATATGTGTTGTTGGAGAAAATCTCAGAGATTCTAAAGGGGCCGATCCAGAGGGCGTCGAACTTGCTGTGCTTGCCTTTATCCTGTCTGGGTGCGTCCCACTTAAATACCAAGTCCCCAATCTTGAACTCCTTTTTCCTGACCTTTCTGTCAAAAGCCTGTTTGATCTTCTGCTGATGACTGTAAGCTGCGTCCCTCACTTGTTCTCTGATCTGCTGTGCTTCCACTATCTGATGAATTCTTCGGATCATATGATCTGGTTCTCCCTCGTAGTCTTGAAAGAACTTCGCCATAGGTAAGGCGAGATTAGTAGGGAAAACCGCCTCTGCTCCATAGACTAGTTGAAACGACGAAGTGCCCAGAGACTTCTTCGTCGTGACACGATCGACCCACAGAGAAAATTTCAACTTTGAATCCCAGGCTCTTTTTTTATCCTCTAACAATCTTTTGATGATCTTTATCAGGCTTTTGTTAGAGGATTCCGTTAAACCATTGCCCTGGGGATAGTAGGGGGTGGAGTGAATTAGCGAGATCTGGAACTTCTCACATAACTTAATTAGAGGTTCAGATTTGAAAGAAGCAACATTATCGGTGATGATCCTGCTGGGACAGCCAAATCGGGCTATGATATCCTCCAGGAAGTTGATAATTACTTTGTGTGATGCGTGTCTGGTGGTGACAGCTTCTATCCACTTGGTGAAATAATCTGTTGCAGTCAGGATCCACCTGTGTTGACCACTCGAGGGAGGATGAATTTCTCCGATGAAGTCCAACCCCCACTGCTGAAAAGGTGCCGAAGCTACTATGGGTTTTAATGGCAGCAATTTGAGCTGCTGTCTTCCTAATAAATTTTGGCATTTGATGCAAGCTCTGATCTCCCTGCAAACATCGGGGAATAAAGTGGGCCAGTAATACCCAGCTTGGAGTATCTTGTGAGCCGTGGTTTTCCAAAAATGATGACCTCCACAAAGGCCGCTATGAAAATCAAACATAACCTTCTGGGCCTCCTGTGGGTCCAGGCATCTCAGAAACACCCCTAGAGGGTCTCTCCAGTACAAGATTTGGTCGATGAGGCAATACCTGACCGCCTTGAGCTTTAGAGCCCTTGCTTTTCTTTTTCCCATTCCATCGGGGGGCTTCAACTCTTGCAGAAAATACAGAATGTCACGATACCAGGTACATTCTGCCAGTGATAAGCCATCTTGAGAGCATGGGCTGGGCGATTTAGCTTGTTGATATCCTGGGCGAGTATTGATGAAACTAACTCCCAAGGCTTCGCAATTAGATTCAGCCAGTAGCTTGGCTAAACCTTTCCCCTTAACCAACTTGGTGGGTTTTATCTCCAAGTCAAATTCCAGAATTTTTGCGATCCATCAACCTCTTTTCCCATCCACGTCGGGTTGCACAAGGATGTCCTTCACAGAAGCTGAAGGAACATATGTTGTTACTTTTGAATGCAAGACATATACTCTGAAAGCTTTAAGAGCTTTCACTAAGGCATAGGCCTGCTTCTCCATGATTTCATACCTGCTCTTTGCATCTCTTAACGCCCTACTGAAGAAGGCGATGGGCTGCTCACGCCCTTTCTCATTTTTCTGCGATAAGACCGCTGCCACTGTATCAAAAGAAGCAAAGGAGAAAATTAGGAACTCTTTGGAATAATCAGGACTGATTAGCACATGTGCCTTAGTCAATGCCTTTTTTATTCGGTCAAAATATGCCCGGGGCTCAACGGTCCATCTCACTTCGTTTCCCTTCCTGAGCATGGCCGTGATGTGTTTCACTAGCTCGGAAAAATTTGAGACGAACCTCCTCAGAAAGTTAATATTTCCTAGAAATGCCTGGATCTCTTTTTTCGACCTGGGAAGTGACAGGGTTTTAATCGTCTCCACTCTGTTGGGATCAATTCTTACTGCTTTCGCCGATACTATATGACCCAACAACTTGCCCTCCATCATAGCGAACATGGACTTCTTGGGATTCAGGGAAAGACCAAATCTCCGGCACTTCGAGAAAACTCTCCTTAAGTGGCAGCGGTGCTCCTTATCAGACCTGGAGAAAACCGTGATGTCATCTAGGTAGATCACTACGAACTGGTCTTTTTCTCCGATGAAGGCTATGTCCATGGCTCACTGAAATGTTGCTCTTGCATTCATCAACCCAAATGGCATCTTGGCATACATGAATGTGCCCCAAGGAGTGGTGAAGGCTTTCTTCTCCCTGTCCTCTGGCATGACCGATATCTGATTATAGCTAGAAAACCCATCGATCATGGATATCTTGGATGCACCAGTTACCCTCTGCAATATATGTTCCATCTTAGGTAGGGGGTAATTGTCTTTCTTTGAGCTTCTGTTCAGGTTCCTGAAATCAACACAAAGCTTGATTTCTCCTCTTTTCTTCCTTACTGGGACCAAGTTGGCCACCCACTCGGAATATCTCAAGGGGACAATGATTCGTGCATCCAACAACTTTTTAACTTCCTTCTCCATGACGGGAAGCAACATGGGATTTATCTATCTTAGCTTCTGTTTGAATGGCCTAGCCTCTTCCTTTAATGGGATCTTGTGCTCGATGAAAGATGTGTCATACGTCTTGAGGTCTTCGTATGTCCATACAAACACATCGGCGAACTCTCTCAGCAACTCCATGTACTCGGCCCTTTGTCCACTGGTCAGGCTACTTGACAATTTGACGAATCTAGGCTCCTCCTGTGAACCAATGTTGCATTCGGTTGTATCGGCATCTTCATTTGAGACCTTTCCCTTTACTGGCACATCACTCCCATCGAACAATCTTTCTAAAGGGACAAGTCCTCTCAGAATGTGATTGTTGGGCAGCTGAATGATCTGATGATTAGCGATTTTATTTAAAAACTCCTCAGGATGAGGGTCACCTTCCAGGTCGGGATCCTGGTCAATATGCAACGCAGAAAATTCGTCAACTGATTGGAGAAACCTTTCGA
>ML778048.1:1413305-1432382 GCA_009831015.1 Picea engelmannii | reverse complement strand
ATAAGTTCTTGTCACCTCCAGTCCCAATTCTTCCATGACTATCTTTGGCATAAGGTTATGGGAAGCCCCTGAATCCATGAGGCAGTTATGCAGTACTTTATCATGTATGTTCAGGGATGTGTAGAAGGGGGGGGATGAGTCATATCTGTCTTCTACCATGGGGCCTAAGATGACAACTGGCTTCTCATCTTGAAGGTTTACTGAGTCATAGGGGGGATGGAGGGACTCGGATTGTAGCATCTTGGAGAGGGATCTTTTAAAATCTTCATTTTTAACTAGCTCTGAGAGAGGGACGGGGATTCTGATCTTTTGAATTTCATGTTCAAAATTAAAGGATGGAATAGGCTTAGGAGCTTCCCTTACCTCGGTGACAGGTTCTTTGACTACTAGCGAAGCGCTCTAAGCTCTTTTATCTTTAGTAGCGGCTGCTGCAGATCTAATAGGCCTTTCTGCTATGAGGGGTTGGTCTGGGCTGTCAAAGTCTCCTTCTTTCCTTCTCGATCTGAGATTATATCTATTAGAAGTGTGACCAACCCTTTGTTCTTTCCCCAAATCATGAATTTGAGCACTCATCAGTGATTCTTCATATGCGGACTGCGTCAAATGGGGAAAAGGGGGAGTTTCTTCAATACAGTGAATTTCAAGGCCAAACTCGTCTATCTCCTCTCTTTCCTCATGATCAACTAGGTTGTTTTGGAGGGGGGTTTGAACCCTTTGATCTTCTTTGTCTTTTCCCCTTTGTTCCCTTGGGAGGACCTGAGGTATATTGTTAGCAGGTCGTCTGAAACCTCTATTATCAGTGTTCAGGGGATTTCTGTACATGGGCTTCCCCTCTAATTCCCACCTTTCTATCTTGGCAACAAGCAATTTTATTGCTCTAGCTGTCTCATCTATCTGATGGGGCAGGGGAGAGGAACTGGATGAGGAAGCTTCAGGCCTGTTCTTGGACGTATTTCTATCACCTGCGCTCCTGAGTCGGTTGACAACCAATATGTTAGATTCTACCTCCACGACCGCATCCTGCATGAGGGCCAACGTAACAACTCTTCTCTCCCTTAGCAGTAGGCAGAAATCAGGATCAAAAGCGCTAGAGTAAGTGATCTTTGCAGAAGCTTTGGAGGGTTTTATCTCAGCAGAGATTCTGTTGCACATTTTATTAAATCTCTTGGAGAAGTCAGAGACAGACTCTCCTTGCTTTCTCTTCAACGACCCAAACTCTGTCATGTAATACATGATTTTTTTTTTATCTCCCCATTGTCTCAAAAAGGCATTGTCTAGTGCTTCCATCCCATCAATAGATCCAGGAGGCAGGGCCTTGAACCATTTTCTAGCCTCTCCTTGGAGGTTGTGAACAAAAATTCTCATCCATACATCCGCGTGCATGATAAAATTATCATCCGCGAAGGTATAAAAGGCTGCTAGGTGCTCTTCAACAGCTATGTCCCCCTCGCCTGTAAACTTGGGCAGCTGCTTGAGGTAACCATATGTCGGGAGGGCATTGAGGGGTTGAGGTAACACAAGGGGAGAATACCTAGCGGCTATTATAGCTTCCATTCTGGTCATAGGGGGATTAGCACCAGCCATAGGAATATTAGGTGGAGGAGAACTTGGAGGAGAAGGAGTTCGCGAAGGGGCTGCGAGAAATGAGTCTTGAAGTGGAGTGGGAAACAAGAGAGGATTTAAGGAGAAAGCTAACGAGATCGAGTCAGCAGGTGCTCCTCCTTATGCAGGAGTGGGGAAATCTTCTGTGGTCGTGGGTCTATGCCAAGGTACAGCTTCAGAGGAGAGGGGAGTGACAAGGATTTCTCCCTCCAATCCCAGACCGGGAGGGGAAAAATCAGCAGGAACACTCCCAAAATTTATGAAACGGGAAACTTCTGAAGGAGGTCTACTAAGAAACTGAGGAGGAGAAAACGAAGTTCTTACAGAAGGAGATGGTGGATTATCTGTTTCGGCGGTGGAAGTTGCTTCTTCAGGGGCCTTTCCTTTTCTAAGAACCACCTCTGGATCGGTTTCAGGTGTAGCTAGGGGTAGTTGTGGATGAGACCACGTGTGTCTGCCTCTGAAAGCCACAATTGATAGAGCAGGTTCTCCCCAGCAGAGTTGTCACAATGGAGTCGCCAGGTGCACAACAACAATCTTGATAATTCTGATATCTGATGCACCTTCAGAATCAGTTAATCGTTGTCGTTCAATCCCGGGGAAAATATTCAACTTCGTCCCCGGAAACGACGCCAGAAATGTTGGCGACGGAAGTCACTCCTAGATTGCTAGCAGGAGCAGAGCCCGACACCCATCAGTTTTATGTCACGGTTGTTCATAGATGGGTGATCGAATGGTGGGAAACTCAAAAAAATAGCATTCCAACTCTGAAACTAGGCCAGGTATGCATGAGCAAGTGAGGTCTTGCGTGAATTTCAGACAATGAGTTGTAGTAAAGGGTGAATAGGCGGAAGACTTATATAAGAGGAACGCAGAGGTCTATTATGAACAATAGGTTTCTAACAGACTGAGGAAGAAGACGTCCAAATGCAATATCATCTTACATTCAAACGCAAAGCCAGAGAATGCAATAATGCAACAATAAATCTTTTATTATAACAAAACTGCAATAACTCACGTGACTTAGTCGATCATGAACTCTCTTAGCATGAGATGAAAATTAGATGGAGTAAGAAGAACTGTCTGTCATAAAAGAAGAAATCTCATATAAATATGCATAAGCTGAAAGCTAGAATAGTTGTTAAAACATTACAGTAGGGAGCTCTGCTCAACCATCGATTCTTACAAAATACAAAGACTGAGTTTATATACTCAGGAAAATTCTCCTCACAGAGGTGTGCCTCAGTCACCCAAGGCTGGGTGTCCCTTCAATCAAACTCGTACTGATATCTTTCTTTAAATGCCACCTTAACTACGCATGGCTCTTGTAAGGAGGGTAGCTGAGCTATTAAGTTTTCGGATAGCGTGTGCAGACCTCTCTGTCGAGCTGAAGACTTTGGCATGGCGTCTTTGAGAAAACCGATACACAGGACTTCCTCGGGAAGATGGTTTGCCAGACCCTCCATCCCCTCACTTAATGAATGAAAGGAGGTTTCAACCACCCGCTCTTGTCATCATTTACTCCAGGCGAGAAACAATATGGAGATCGGATCCGATGGCACTTGGAGACCGCGAAAATCCTCTCTGTAACTGAACTCAGCTCTTCGGCCTTCTTTACTCAGCTCCTCTCTTTTTCCAAGTGACCATGGATTGTGACCATGTGCCAATTCCCATGGTGCTTTTCGGCATTCACGAATATGAAGGGGTTGATCTTTGCTGATTGAAATCGCGATGAGTGATATGCCGAGACGCCTCCATCTGGTGCCACGTGTCCCTCTAGATTTGCCGGTTCTTACTTCTCCCGGCAATGCCGTGGGCTCGGGTCCGAGATTCTCCTGGCACCTCGCGCATCGAAAAATAACGGAGCTACTTTTTGCGCGTTGGAGTCGCGATGGGCGAGGTGCTGAGATAGCTCTACTTGCTGGCAGGTGTTCCCTCTGGACGGACGGCTGAAAACACTTCGACGATACTGTGGGCTCGAGTCCTGAATACTTTCGGCGCTTCGTGTCTCGCGGCTGGGAGGAGGCTGGTCCTCGTTCTTCAAAGTCGCGATGGGCGAAAAGGCGAGGAGCCTAATCGCGCACCACGTGTCCCTATGGATGGACGACTGAGATCTTCTCGGCAATACTGTATAGCTCTTTTTACTGTCGGTGCCCTCCACACGTAACCGTCAGCTAAGGCTTAAGTGTTGGCGCCTCTCGCAACTCGCGACCTCGCGAGTTGGAGTGTCGAACCTTGGCACTCTCCCTCCGCGAAATCCCAAGAGGTGATGGCTCTTTTCCTTTCCACAATTCTCGCGACTCGCGATCTCGTGCAACCAAAGGATATGGTCCACCCTCGGAACTCACGAACCCCGAGTTCAAGAAATGAACCCATGCATCAACGGATCGCGATCAACGACCCTCGTTACTTCGCGAGTTCTCCATGGAGACTTCTGACCGTTCACCTCTTTGAAAACTTCTGCGCTATACTTGGCGTGACTCGACTGAGTGCAATTACCCACCAACCGTTGATCTGCTTCGCAAAATAGACCTTGGATGCTGCCGACGACACTTTGCCCGCTCACTTGACCTGCTACTTGGAAAAACAGGGATTCTTCCGTGCTGCGCTTGAGCATTTCGTGCAACTGGCAGACCCGAATGCTCTCGAGCCCATGACAAGAATTATCGCTAACACATTCCTCTACAACACCCATTAGCGTTGGTGGATCAACAAAAGACGCAACAACTAACGGTGAAGGGTTAGAGTCTTTTTTTTCCATTCAATTTATGAATCAAGACGGGTCGTGATTAGCATTATTCCTTGTTTGATGATGGCTCTCTTATAATGATCTCTCTTCAACAACGTGAGCTTTGATTAACACACATGAAACTTTACACCAACGGGTTTCCACACAGTGGCTCTTCTATTCACCAAACAATGGTCTTCACTGCTCCAAGTGCCAAATAACTCTTTCACGCAAGAGATGATCTCCTTCATGTGCACACAATAACCAATAAACCAATAAAAGGATGAATAATGCTATGATACCAAATTATCATAAAACTCACACAAGATTGAAATACAATTCTCCCACTCTAAATATATTACTTGAAAATGTAACGCATTTATAGTAAGCTAGATGATTAAACTAACTCATACAAGCTAGATGAATAAACTAACTCATAGAATAGTGAACTGAAAGCTAATAATAAAAATACTTAGACAAACTAAGTAAAAACACTTTGACACCTCATCGACACCTATACATGTCTAGAATTTATTCTAAGAGTGTCCACTCCTCACATAAAACAATACAACAACCCACAAACAACAAACCTCAATCAAAGCACATGCACATTGCAGCTTCCAATCCCAAGGCGCATGCCAACTCTCACAATTTCTTTTGTATCTTTTATGTCAGCTTCAAAAGTGCCCTTTGCATGTACAAGCAAAATCATGCGATACAACTATTTCCATTTTGCCATTTTGCATGCCATTGGAACCATCGGGTGACTTCACTGTCAACCACCACTGCACCTATGATGCTGCCATCTTTGACTCATGATGTCGCTGTCTTACATGGAATTGGTCTTCAACATCACCAGTGCCTATATACTCATCCTCTTGTAGACTCTATCGGCCACCACTCTTGAGCTATGGTCCTATCTCTTTCGAGGCCGTCTTTCTGAAGCTTCACCGTGAACAGCAGACTCCTGAGATCCTTCCGTTTTATCCTCCAATGTATTTCCCACTGCTATAGAAATCGAACTTCTGAGAACACGCTATACTCGGAAAATTGCACTGAAGCATCTGTTCTTCAAAATATTCATTCCACCATCTCCAAGGGAATGGATCATGGAACCCTATGTAGGCACAGAAAGACCAAAGCTGGGAAAACACGGGCGAGGACTTCAACACTCAAAATACATAGCAAGATAACAGATCTGGACTTGATTTGGCATACAAATTGGACCATACAACAACAACCAGCGAACCCGTGCTTTGCTGGTCACCAACAATTTTGGAGGTCCAAATCTTTTTTCAACATGATCCATGTGCAACTCTGCTTTGAACAAAACATCTTGAAACGTGCCAACGAATTTCCCATGCCGATCGGATTTCTTAACTCTCAGTATTATGCAATTAGCTGAACCTGAACAATTAAAAATAGAATATATGCATGCATGCACACTAAATAGATGTTATATATTTATGCATACTTGTAAAGGAAAAAACAAGCAATGTGTGGGGTGAGTCAGAGGATGGTAATTTTCTCTTGATCAATAAGAATACAGATTATGTTGTAATTCTCGCTTGATCAATAAGAATACGGATTATCAATGCCTTGTGGATGTTTCCCTTGTGAAGGATTTTACCACATAAATCGTTGTGTTCTTTATGAGTGATTGTTGTTGTGTCTTATTTGCCATTAATTTATGAGTGTTTATGCTTCCGCTGCCCAACAAGTGGTATCATAGCAGGTTAGCCAAGCCAAGCCGAGCAGATCTACTAGAGTTTAAGATAGTTCATAGTTAAAAAATATGAGAGTTAAAGAGGAAGACTTGTTAATAATCGAATTTGCAGAGGAAGTGGTTGGTCGTTGGGGTTCTTTCCATAAAGAGGACGGTCGATCACATAGAAGAAATCAAAGGTCGGTTGTTGGATCAAAGCTCTGCAAACTCAAGGTAGAGAACGAGTGCATTCTTCTTGAATGGGTAGGGGCGATATTGATATTCTACTTGAATAGGCTCTCTGGATGGCGTGATACCTTTCACTTTCGGGATTATCGCACTTTGCAACTCCATGGGAGTGGTGGAAACCAATGACCAATCGTTGATCACATTTTTTTGGTACGATACCCATGGAAGTCGTGGGTGGAAAGTCATGGTGGATCACCTATTTTTTTGCACAGAACTCTAGGTAGATGCACAAAACACGAGGTATAGAAGCATGCTTTATTTTTATTATTATGCACATTAGATTTTAAAATTTGAGGTGGAGAAATTCAATGAAAAAGACAACTTTGAGCTATGGAAGCTCAAGATGCGGGATCTGCTTGTGCAAGAAGGATTGCAAAAAGCATTGGCGGGTAAAACAAAGAAACCGACAATCATGACATAGGAGGACTAGAAAGATATGGATGTAAGAGCCCTCAGTACCATTCGTTTGTGTTTGGTAGACGAAGTTTTGTTTAGCATCACTAGAGAGGAGGCAATAGTAAGAGCAACGATGGCCGAGTCAACGTAAAAGAAAAAAAATATATTTAACTTGGAGTTGTAAAAATGATTGATTGCAAGTAATGGGCATACGTCTATAAGACCTGGATAGGCATGCATACCCCTAGTTTATTAGGTCACCTATGAAAACCATAGACATAGATTTAGGTAGATTGAATATGAATGGGGGGCATGCATGTTGGGTTAACCTTGACTCAGTGAAAGAGTTAATGAATTAAATATGTTTTTTAGGTCAAAGCACGTGGTTTTTCGGTTCCATGTTTTTTGGGTAGCTCGTGGTATTGTGTCCATGGATTGCATGTAATGAAGCCTATAAAAGTCTTGGTGAACTCCATTCTAAATCGGCCTGGAGGTAAGCGATGAAGGCTTACTTGGTCGGCTTGACTGGATTGGGTCAAGGGAATGTTCATGTTAAGGTGGAGCATTGAGACTCCATTGTAAAATCCTTGGAGGTGAGCGACAAAGGTTCATTTGGTTCGGCTTGGCCGTATTTGGTCAAGGTTTTTCGAATGCAATATTCAAGGTGGAGTAATGTGTCCAGGTTAAAAAGGTGGGTCTGTAGAAAGGTTGATGTGTTTAGAGATTTGCAGTGAAATGAACATTGGCAGGTCAATCAAGTGTTTGAGAATATATGATGAAGGTAGGTTCATATCCATGGAACTTGGAAATTATTGCAAGGAAGTTGAGATCAAAAGGGCATGTTTAGTAATGCCAAGTTGCATCAATAGTTGTGGGCAGAAACAATTGTGCTATATGGTAACTCAGTTACCATCGGTTGCAAAAGACTAGAAGATTTTAGAAGAGGTATGAGCAGATCATCTGGTGATTAATCAAATGTGAAATTATTTGGTTGTGATGCTTATGTTTTTATAAACATTCTAAGTAGGACCCGGATCAAACAGGTAGATATTTGATACGATGATGATGTTAAGGGATGCAAATTGTGGGATCCTACTGCCCATAGAATCATCATGGACAAAGATGCAGTGTTTGATGAATATCCTTTTATAAAAGCAAACATAGTAAAAGATGAAAGATTCAAAGCATCACTGGTAGCAAAAGGGTATTTGGAAGGTATTGACTTCCATGAAAGTTTCTCACTCGTTGTTAAAGCTTGTTTCTATTCATGTTGTGTTAGCACTAGTTGTGTTACTTGATCTTGAGTTAGTACATCTAGATGTTAAAATTGTTTTACATGGAGTTTTTGGATAAGGAGATGTATATGGAACAACCAGAAAGGTTAGTTCAAAATTACAACATAAGATTTGTTTGCAAACTCAGGAATCATTGTATGGCCTAAGGTAACCAGACAAAGGTACAAGATGTTTGATTCATTCATGGTGAGCCAAATTTTACAAGAAGTGAGTATAACCATTGTTTTTATGGTATATTTATTATCTTGTTGTTAAATGTTATGCTTGTTGCAAGCACAAGCATGTTTGAGATCAACATATTGGCTTAGTTGGTTAGGACGTTTGATATGAATAATCTAGGAGCAACGAAACAAATATTGGGCATCGAAATACACAAAGATAGGAAAGATGGTAAGCTTTGGTTATCACAACAGAAGTATGTGGTGAAGATACTCAGGAAATTCAATATGAATAATGTGAAACCGGTAAAATCCCTTTGGCTTTCCATTGTAAGTTTCTTTGTGTTTATGTCCTAACTAATGAAGAAGAAAAGGGTTATATATCTCGTGTATCGTATGTTAGTAGGAAGTTTGATGTATGCGATGAAATGGTTAGTATTTCACATGCAGTTGGTATTATTAGTCGACACATGGAAAAACCAGGTGAAGAACATGGAAATGGGTGCTTCATTATCTTAGAAGCACATAAGAACAAGTATCACCTACAATGGTTGTGGTGATTTAGTCTGTGGTTATGATTCAGGAGATTTGGACAAGAGGAGACCTACCTCATGTTATGTCATGCAAGAATGCAAGGATCTATTGGGTAAGTTTGGACAAGTATATGATGAGGTGTTCTGTGGTGGTCAAAGCATTGTGCATTTGACTAACAATCAAGTGTATCAAAATGGGACAATGCATCATTTTATAAGACATGTTATTGATGGAGGTAGAATGGTCCATACTGGAGCAAATCATCCAGACATGTTCACATAACATAACTGTTAGAGAATTTGCGAAGATATGATGGTATTTGGCTTCTCTTGGCTTGCAGGAAAGGTGATGGATAAATTTGGGCATGATATATCAGGTAAATTGTTGTCAAGGTGGAGACTATTGAAACATGCCAACCAATTTCCCATGCGGATCGGATTTCTTAACTCCCAATATTCTGCAGTTAGTTGAACTTGAACAACTAAAAACATAATATGCATGCATGCACACTAAAGTGATCAATTTGTGTAACTGTGTGATATATGCTATATATCTATGCATACCCGTAGAGGTAAAGGAAACCAGTGTGTGGGATGAGTGAGAGGATGGTTGTAAGCCTGTGTTTGGTTGTTGTAATTCTCCCTTGATCAATAAGAATACAAATTATCATTGCCCCGTAGATGTTTCCCTTGTGAAGGGTTTTACCACATAAATTGTTGTGTTCTTTGTGCATGATTGTTGTTGTGTTTTATTTGCCATTAATTTGTGAGTGTTTATGCTTTCACTGCCCAACAAAACAATGGCAAGATCAATGAAATTGAGCCTAATCTTCATCTTTAGTGAATTGCACATTCTTTTCATATTGACCAAGATCACCATTGTTAAGTAAATATTGGGTTATAAGTTTCTATTGTTATATTAGTGTTATCTTTATTGGTTATCTAGTCCCTTTAATAGTTAGTTAGACCCTTTAATTGTAATTTTACTATTTTTCTTCCTATATATACCAAGGAGACTTATTTTAAGAGATCATCTCATCTTGTGCATTTGTTATATTGTAGAAGGAGATTGCACCCTCTAAGAGGTCATCATTCATTCTTATATCTCATTCTCAAGGTGTGGAGTTACTTCTCTTTCTATTTTTATGTTATTTGGGTGCTTAGTGCATAACATCGTCTCCTTAATTTCACCACTATGATATGGTAGTACACAAATCCAATACCATCACCTTGTTCCCATTTCTGGAAACACCACCACATTTATCACTCTCCATTATTCCCAACATTGGTTCGACCACTCTTGCTAGCTAAGAGTCTAGGTCAAAGTGGCTCTGACTTGAAATCCAAAAACAACCCAAGTCATTCTCGCTAGAGAGTCCAAGCCTATCGGGCTTTGATACCAAATGGTATAACTAAGCACAATGAAAGGATCAAAATAAACATATAGAAAACATACATGTACAAAGAGAAACATCAAACAATGATAAACAAGCACATAGGTGGACACAAGAGATACTGGAAAAACCAACCTTTGTGTGGAAGAAGTTTTAATTAACCTCAACCAATTTTTCCAAGTCAAGCCAACACCAACCACTTGAAGCATTTAACAATGAAGTTCTTCAAGCCTTTAAACATGCTTCATCACATTAAAAATCATGGGCAAATACCATGGGTTATCGATAACATGGGCCTGTAAACCACTAATGGTAAGCCCATCAATGACCAAATCAAAGTTGTCTTAACTACTCTATGCTTAAGTCAAGATTAACCCAATAGCAAAAATGTCATTTCTTCAAAGATGTAATTCAAAATAAATATTCATCTTTTTCAAATCTGAAATTTTTTCGTAATGGACTCACCATGTGTCACTATGAAAATCTAACACTACATAGACAAAGCTATAATATGCAGATTTTAATGAACTATGACCAACCTCTACAACTATTCTTCAATTGCTTACTTTATCAATTAGTTTATATCATTGAAGGTAAATTAATTCTCTTGAAGTTTCTCCATTGTCATTTTTAATATGCGGATTTAAATGAACTATGGCCAACATCTACAACTATTCTTCAATTGCTTACTTTATCAATTAGTTTATATAGTTGAAGGTAAATTAATGCTCTCGAGGTTTCTCCATTGTCATTTTTAATAGTAGAGAAAAACAAAGAATGATCATGGAAACAAGACCACGATTTTAGGGATTTGTTAGTGTTTTCCTTAAACCATGGTTCCCGAAGTTCAACTTGGTTAGCATGTCTCTATTCATAACCCTAGTTTAGGTGTGTTTTTAGAATCTCATGATCTACATGTGGAACACTACCATTCCAACCTTCTTCGTCAATTTCTTAAAATTGGTGTTACCGAGGTTAAAAAAGGCATCATCACCTTTGCCAAAATATGTCAAGGTCAACCTAAGTGTATTATAGCATCGTGATCACTGATGGTCCCAAGTTTTTAATTAGGAACAAAATTTTCATTGTTGATTATGAGCCATATGAAGGATTCATTTCCAATAGCCTCAATGCCTCTAAAGAAAAATGGTAAAGCTCATAAACCTAGAGGTTGGTGATCAAACGAGAAAACAACTTTAGAGACAAGTCCAAATACTATGTAGAGATATCACAACCCACTAGATTGACTTCAGTACCCAACCCTCCTTTTGAATGTTGTGTTGTAAATATGATCTCAATGCCTTCCTTTTCTATGCAGGTAATTGTAGATGAAAACCCCACAAGTACGTTAGAAAGGTATCATGAATTAAACAATGCAAATTCAAAAAGAGACGCAATGAATCCATCTAATTCTAAAGCATCAATTTGTTTGAAGTCAATATAACCTCAAGAGTTATTGATCCTTTGGATGAACATGTGTTGCATGGCATCGCAGTCCCTGCTAGGTTGAATTGGGAATAAATGCACAGGATGGGGAAAAAGTAGCGAAGGCAAGTGGAAACTGTAGTGGAGACATGGCAAGCAACATGAAGCACAGGTGGTATCCATGCAGGAAATGACACGTGGCCTATAGAGAAATTTTGGCATTGAAACAATTTAGTTTTTGAAAGTATATGATCCATCTTGCTTTTATTTTTTACTAGTAGTCTGACTTACTATGTTCGAAATTTCCGTTCCTACATTGCATGTTTTATCTATTCAATGTATTTATGAAATTCATTCATAATTACTTCTGTATACTTCCAACTGGTTAGAGTTAAGTACAATTTTCATAGTCACTTCTTTAAATAGATCATTTGGCTTGTGTGTCTCTATATGTGCCAGGACAAATAAAGTTATATGCATAGCAAAAGGAAAAGATATGCATGAGAAATAGATAAAACACACAAGACACATATAAAGTTACATTCAAATTAAATAAACACAATCTTTTGACATTCAACATAGTTGAAGATATAAATTCTTGAGCACATAAATATAAAAGGAGATAAAAATAGTTTTATTTGAAATATATCAAAAACTAATATTGTTTGTTACATATTCTTGGATATTTAAATGCTTTTTTCATATAGACTAGGATTGGGGCTCCTGCGGACCATCAGAGAAATATGTACAAGAAATAGGACTGCAGAAAGAAGAAGTGGGCGACGATAGAGAGAAAGACATGAAAAGAAGAAATTGGAAGGTATCAATCTTTGGCTAGACATTTCTATTTAAAAAGGTGGAATAACTGGATTGATAAACAAAGCAGGATGTGATCAGTATAGACTTACAATGATGGTACATATCTCTCCCTTTGCTATTTGCTTGTTGATGCCTTTTTATTGCTGTCATCGACGACTACTGGAATCGTGCCAACTGCATGTTGCCCTTCATTGGCGAGCTTCTCCATTTCACTTTGGATCCATTCTTCAATGTAGCCTCTCAAGGGGGCCACGTTGATCTCATCGCAGATTTTTGTGTTGAAAATCTCCTTTTCTAATTCCCTTAGATCGATAGAAAGATTACGCAGAGCTTGATCAATTTCTTCATTTTGTATCGAATAGTCGACTAGCCAGTTGTCCACATCATCTTCACCATATTCAAGGATGTTGTAAAACTTTTCTAAAGACAACCCATTAAAAATATCAACTTGTTTATCGAAGGCTTTCTTAGTTAAGGGAAAGGATTTGATGATTAAGTTGGGGTCTTGGACCTCGTTGGTAATTTCGGCTAAGTCTATCTTGGTCATCTTTCTGAATAATTCTTCTTTCTTTGATATGGCTTGTTCACATGATTAGACAATGAGATGCAGGTTCTTCACTTTCTCTTTCCAACATGCATTTAATTGAGTGATCCGGTTTTGGGAGGGGAGGTCTTCTTGTCTTCTTCTCATATCTGTCATGTTGTTGACATGCATGCCAAAAGGGATGACTGTGTCTAAATAGAACCATTTTTCATTTTTTAAATCCACCTGTAAATGTTCGTGTAAAGCATGTTCCCTCATTCCAAGGGAATCCATACTTTGTGATGTTTCCTAGGCCTTAGTAATCAACTCCATTCTTTTCTTGATATTCTTCTCCACATAGCCTCTACATGATGCAAGAAGGTTGGAGGATCCTTTTAACTTGTCTAAAGGGGTGGCAAGCATGGCTATTGCTAAAGGACTGGCAAGCAATGGCATAAGAATCAAATATTTATCCAATTCCTTGACTTGGTCCTTCAGTCTGGCATTATCAACCCCAATGC
Organism: Picea engelmannii; assembly: GCA_009831015.1. NCBI lineage: Eukaryota > Viridiplantae > Streptophyta > Pinopsida > Pinales > Pinaceae > Picea > Picea engelmannii. The sequence continues at coordinate 1,419,034 of ML778048.1, read as the reverse complement.
CTCCAATGGAATCATCAAGAGGATCTTCGGTTTCCCGGTGAAGTCAGGAGATTTGGGACGACCGCATGTTCCCAAGGTTAATATTTGAACAGTATTTCCCTTTCTTATTTCTTACATCTCTCTTTTCAATAATTAATTTTTTAGACTTCTTGTCAAAAACAACGCTCTGGAATACGACGGATTCATCTTCATCAAAAATTTTGGTCTCAGCTATTTCCATTGGGAGACTATGCTGGATCGCATCCCCGGGCTGATCAATGTTGCGAAATACACTATCCAGATCAGTCTCAAGTTCCATGTTCTCACTCTCAATTTCAGGCTCTTCCACTTGCCCTACAATTTTTTTTTTCTCTTCTTCTTCACGGGAAGCTTGTGAGAACTATCAATTTTAGTGCGAGGAGGGTTGATATCTCCTCCTCCATTTAAAGAATTTTGGGTTTCTTTCTCACTGGGGTGGGTCGTTGGATCAATGCTCTGGGATTTCATACTCTTGGGAGTGGTATCTGGGGATTGAACACTCTTCTCACTGAGGCCTTTTCCCCGTTGCTTGTACAATTCAATGGTGCTTTTCAATGTCTCTAGGTTGCCGACGTCAGAAGAAGGAGTGTTGTTGTCAATGTCTTTGTTTTCGCTCAGGCGTCACTGGAAAAAATAATTGTTGAAGCCAACTGCAAGTAAATGTTCTAAAAAAATTCCATTAGGGTCTAACCCTCTTAGCCTTTCAGCATATCTTAGGTTCAAGTTGTTGAAATGGGCTGCAAATTCGTCAATTTTGTTGACGTTCCTCAACACGAAGTCCCCGAATTTCCAAGGTAGAGGAATGAACTATTTTTTTCTCTTCTCATGGAATAGATGCAACCAGTAGTTGTATCGCCTTGCTATTTCTGTAAAAAAAATTATGTCCGTAATGTAACATGGAAGGAAAGCATGATTCTCCTTGGAGCCAAAAATCCATATCACACTGTAATTCTCCATTTGTTCAAGTGCCCCCTTCCTGTCAAAAAACTTGGTTTCCTTGTCAGACATGCGGGGAGCATCCTTTCCTAACAATAAATCTTTGAAAATAGAGACAAAGTCATTAAAAACGTCATAAAAATAGTGGGAGGCCTTGTGCCTCCACAAGGCCTAGTACCGGAAGGTTACTGGGTCAAATTCCCAGTTTACCTTCTTGGACACAAACAATTTTGGAAACTGACAACATTGTGCTATTGCAAAAACCAACTAGAATGACATATAAAATTTCTTCTCCTTTTTGAAGCTTGACAATTGGGAACATATTTCAATGGAAATCAACTTCCCCCAATAAAAAATGGCTTGTTCCTTGACTGTGAAATACAAAATATAAAGAACCATGCGTGAAATACGTGTCATGGATTCCTGTCCCATTATTCTTGTAAACAACCAGACAATTTCTCGGAATGGATTTCTAAATGAACTAACCTGTAATCTTGTGATATCTTTAGGAACTGTCATCGGGTCTTCCAGGAAGTCGGGCAAGAGGTCCAACTCGTTAGTATGATTTTTTAGGAACTGCTTGGAGTATTCTCCTCTGAATGTCAATGTTGGCTCTGAAAATATTAACATTATGTGGAAGACTTGAGGTGACAAAGAAACTGGAGAGTGGTCCCGCAGTGGAATAATTCTTTGTCCTGAAATATATTTATCGGTGCACCAAGAGACCATCTCCTGACAGTCAAAACCTTCAAGGACACAGCCTGCACGAGAAATTCCAGAGGTCCAAATTACTTTGTTCTGGGTGGAAGGGGATGAGTAGTAAGAATATGCTCTAGACCATTGGAAGTTTTGGTCCTCACACACGAAGATGTTCACTGTATCTCCACAGAAATGTTGTCGAGTTGGTGCCATAATTTTATGAGAATGTTCGTTTGCTCCAGACGATGCTTGAAATGAACAATTGGAGGGTGTTAGCACTCTGTAAATTTTGCCTGGCTGATAGAAAAAAGACAGAGGTAACTGTTTCAACCAATCTTTAGAGCTAGGCACTAGCCTTCTCAAATCCGAGAGGGATCTCTTGTGTCACTTGATATATCTTTGGCAATCAATGGCTAGATTCAGATGGTTTTGGGGTTTTTTTATAAACTTGTTGGCTAGGAAGGGGAGGGACACTTTGGGCAATGGAGTTGAAATTATGAAAGTGAATGAAAACAATGTCTGGTCGGTAGAAATCCCTAGAGGATAAAGGATAAATGCGGCAATGAATATGAGTTGTAAGTTGAGTTTAATCAGAGTGGTAAGAGGAAGGAGAAAACAAATAACTGCATCAGAGCATTACTGAAATGAATTCTAAATTAGTTAAGAAGAAAAACACACAGTTTAAATTGCTTAAGCCGAGAGCGTCACAAGATGAATTCTGGGCCTTTAAATCTCCAATTTAAACAGATGAAAATGTAAATGGAATAAAAGAACACAGGAAATACATAAAATGAGAGAAGACAAAACTCATATCACCACCATTAGAATCTTTTCATAGATACTTCAAAAGATTCTGCATGTGTATTCAATTCAGCTCCAAAAAATTACAATTGAGTTAAAAAAAAACAAAAAGGTACCCTTGCACTTCTACCAACAACAGTTCATTCAAAATTTCTAGTACTTATACAATTCGATTACAATGGATGAAACTGAAATGTTTCATCTTCTAAAACTAACTATAATAATTTCAACTAACAGTTTCGGCATGTGAACCGATTTACAATGATTAAACAAAAACGTTTCATAAACTAACGGTTGATTTCTCCGATTGCTTTCATTTTTTCCTCGCCATCTGTCTTGCTCCGATATCCTGTCGAACTCATCAATCTAGTGACACATGGAGGCTATTTGTTGGTCCCTAGAAAACTGCATTTTGTCTTGCCTAGCCACACGATTTTGTTGGAGTTACTTCACACACACCTAGGATTTATTTTTCCTATGGTTATTCCTTGTTTATTATTCATATCTAGTAATTATCCAGTCTCCTATAATTTAGAGGAGAATATTCCACCTAGAGAATATTCTCTTTCAGTTGACACTTCAGTTTGACTAGTTGAGTTGAGTTTAGATGTTCCATTGGGATCATCACCATGATAATTCGACCTTGCCTTGGTATCATCACCAAAGTGGCACATTAGCCTTGATTCCCTGAGTTAACTCCTCACTACTCTCTGTTCAGTCAGTTAACTGAAGACTAGTTGACTAGTTAACTCAACTAGGTGGCAGTTCACTCTCGTAACTGCCTGAGAGACTAGAATAGGTGGCAGTTCACTCCCATAACTCCTGGTGTTTGTCTAGATCACTCTAGACCACCACTACGATGCATTGGTTCACCTCAAGTAAAACTCATTGAGATATATAGAGTATATCATGTGTAAATTATTCATTTTTCACAATGGTTAATGAGAATTCTTCCATTCTTTCTCTCCTTCTTCTTCCTTCTCCAATTCTCTTTGAAAATGTGTGTATTATTGTTTAGCTAGATATATTTTGTGCAGTTTCAACACATTTACATGGTATCAAAGCTGACGGACTTCTAAGAAAAAGCTACAACACAAAATTTTTGCAGGTATAAAAGATTGAAGACAACAGAAAGATGGAATTCCAAAAAGAATTCATTCTTACACCTTACAACTATTTTGCATGGAAGGAGAAAATAGCCATACATATCCGAACCAGAGGGTTGTACAGGTTAACCATGAATACAGATACAGAACCGACATCATCCATAGAAAAATCCAAGTACTTAAATCGCATGGATGAGGCACTTGGAAAAATTTGCAGTCTTATCTCTCTAGATCTCCTTTTTCACATATATTCCTGTAAGACTCCCAATAAAGCCTGGAAAATATTGGAAGGGATCTTTGGAAAACATTATGAGATGAGGGGACACATGTTGGAGGTGGAGCTTCTCACATTGGATCCAAAAAGCTTCGACAATATCCAAGATTTCTTTACAAAATTCAAGTATTTACTGTCACAACTCAAAGCTTGCGGGGTTGATAAATCAACGAAGGAGAAACAAATGGTTATCACCATTCTATCCAAGCATGGTCATGAATTCGCTATATTCGTACCCAAGTTCCATACCATCAGATTCACCTCTGGAGCCACCTGGAAGATGCCTTCTCTTGAGAACTTTATTGAATCCCCGACACAAGAGCAAACCAAGCTCATCAACATGGGCACAATCAAAGGCCCAAGGGTGCATGCACTCACTGTGCATGATGGAAGCCAAAAATATCATAAATCTAAAGATAAAGATAAGCGGAAAGCTCATGCACATACGAAGAAGGAATGGTACACAAAACCCTTCACCGATGCCTTTGGATCCAAAGGATAAAAGGGAAGAAAAGGAGAGAAATGCACATACTGTCACAAAGGATTCCATTCGGAATCCACATGCATGCAAAAAAAAATATATCTAATGTCTCAGATACTTCAACAAAACAACCTTGGAGATCGCATCCTCGAGGGTGCAAAGAAGAAGAAGCTAGAAGATCCAAATTCCAAGAAAGGCAATTCTATCCATGCCTTGATTGCCATCAACTCCTCTCCCGATGCTTGGATCGTAGATTCAGGAGCATCACATCACATGGCTGCCTCAAAAGAAATATATTCTTCTTTGGATGCATGCAAAGGTCCTCCCATTCTGATGGGGGACAACTCTTCTGTCGAATTCATCGGCAAAGGAAGGATTGAACTCACCAACGGAAGTTTCGAGAATGTCCTGCATGTTCCCAAGCTTTCTGTCAACCTTCTCTCCATGTATCAGATGACGAATTCCGGCACCAGAAAGAAATTCATATTCACACCAAATTTCGTGGACATATACGACATGCAAACCAACTCCAGGGTTGCTACCAGTGAGGTAAATCATCAGTCTAGATTATATACTTTTTCTAAATTCAATGTGTTGGAAATATGGAAATAACAGGGATGCAGAATGTCAAGGTTGTCATTGATGGCAATCGTCTATGGCAGAAGAATGATGACAGAGCAATATCCAAGCAGAGTGATGAAGGGTATTCGACCCGATAGGAAGATGGTCAAGGTCGAGCAAAAGAAATAAGTCGCAGTCTAAGGATTCGAGGAGAATAAGCTCAGGAGGAATAGCGTTCTTATATGCACAAGGAGCACAGGAAAGAGACCGAGAGTCGTCGGATCACACTCAAAAATCCCGACAACTGTTAGATCAGGAGAAGCTGCACAGATGTTAAGCGCAGGGGTTGGCATGCAGAAGAAGTGATCTGCGCCATCAGATTGGAAGCGGATACCCGACAGCCATCATATCTGCAGAAGTTGCGAGGGAGATAAGCCATCGGAGAATCGGGGATCGGGATTTCATAATGCAAAGAACAATGACTACGAAAACCCCGAAATCGCGATATGCGATTTAGTGATTTGATCACAACCGTTAATCAAGCAGGGATCTGGACCGTTTATTAGTGTGGACGCGTGGCAGCCAGGAGGCCTCATCGGCAATTCGGGGATCAGGATTTCAAAGTGCAAAGAACAATGTCAATGAAAACCCCGAAATCGCGAGACACGAAATCGCGATATAATCGTGACCGTCAGATTAAGGATGAGATTTGGACCGTTTATTAGTGTGGACGCGTGGCAGCCAGGAGGCCTCATCGGCAATTCGGGGATCGAGATTTCAAAGTGCAAAGAACAATGTCAATGAAAACCCCGAAATCGCGAGACGCGAAATCGCGATATAATCGTGACCGTCA
>ML778048.1:1391587-1413205 GCA_009831015.1 Picea engelmannii | reverse complement strand
ATCTAACTGAATATAGAGTACATGATTGTCAATGAATGGATATCTGCATATTGGTGATATAAGGTTGATAAAGTTAAAAAGGATTAATTTTCTATGCTACTGATTCACCCCCCCTCTCAGTAGCACGGTGTGTTCAACACATTGAACCTAATTCTGCTTTACTCCTTACTCATGCTGATGAAAGTAGTAGGATATGGCATGAAAGGTTTGGACATTTGAATTTTAGATACATGCAACAAATTAGCAAGCTTAGATTAGTTGATGGTCTACCAGACATCCATTTCTCCAAGGGAGTATGCAAGGGATGTGTTCTCGAAAAACACCCTCAAGATAAATTCGACAAAGGAAAGTCTCAGCGAGCTTTCACACCTTTAGATCTGATCCACAGTGGCCTCATGGGTCCTTTTCCGCATCCATCGATCAACAAAGAGAGGTTTGTTCTCATTTTTGTTGACAATTTCTCACATTTTACATGGATCTACTTTCTTAGGAAAAAATCTGAGGTCTTTCAACACCTCAAAGATTTCAAAGCCCTGGTTGAGACACAGTCTGGAAAGAAGATCAAAGTCCTTCAAAATGATAACAGAGGAGAGTATGTGAATCATGAGATCTATAATCTTTTCCATGAGGTAGGGATTTAGTTGCATCACATTGTTCCCTATACTCCGTAGCAAAACAGAGTTGCTGAGCAGAAAAACCGATCTCTAAAGGAGATGGCATCTTGCATGTTGCATGAAAAGTCGCTACCATAGATACTATGGGCCGAAGCACTTAACTGTGCAACATACATCCAAAATAGATCTCCTCATAGATTTGTTAAGGATAAGACCCCCTACAAGGCTTGGAACGGCCTCAAACCAAAAGTGGCCCACTTTCACATTTTTGGTTCACGTGCATGGGCCTGGATTCCCTATGAAAAGAGGAAGGCACTTAATCCATCTTAAGACATTTTTGGAAAAAAACGACTAAGTAACCAGAAAGAGAAAGTATAGGGGAAAAAGAAAGGGGAATTTGGTTAAGTATAAAAGAGGGAAAAGAAGGGGATAAAAGAGAGTGGGAAAATAAAAAAGTGGAGGGAAATTTTCATTAGCGAGAATTGGTCTCAAACTATCCTCATTGTTGCAAAACCATCATTTTCTAGTACAATATTTTATCCACTTACTCGGTTTCTATTGTTCTTGTACCATTAAAAAGGGTATGAGCAAATGCTTTGTTGAAAATTTGTTTTTATTGCAACTTGTGGGAGTAATTGTGTTCTTGATACATTCTTCAATGACTTTGACATGTTATTTTAAGTATTAAACTTCTTGCATGATGGGTTGTTAGCATTAAAGCTTAATAATTGCATATCTAGAAATAACAACGACGAACTTGAATTTTAATATTGTGGTTGATTTCATAGTCCCATTTGATTTCAACCACCATATATCAATTTTTGTTTTTATTCGCGAAGAAGTAATTTGGTAATTTCATTAATAAAGTAAAAGTGCTCAAATAGAGGCCAGGGGATGGACAACTAATAAAATGTTTCCTTCTGGAGTAAAGGAATCAAGGAAGCAAAAGGGAAATAAGAAATCGTTTACTCAACAAGTTTGAGATGAAAACAAAACTTCTAGGGCGGGGCCTTGACTACCGCTTTGTGAATTAGTGTTGCTATGTTCTATCTGCATTATGAATAGAATTGAATGTTGGTTTGAAACTTTCTGAAATTCATTTATGTTTCCATAGAAACCTGATGGGATCAACACAATGCATTTTCATATAATTGTTCAATGTTCCATATTAGATCAAATTACTTGAGCCAATACAATATTCAAGAATTACGAGACTATCGAACCATGCAAACTAGAAGAGGTGTTAAATCCAGCAAAGAAGCACCAACCAAGATTCCAGGGTAAATTTTTAATAGTAAATCCATAAAAAAAAATACTGGGCAGTTTATATTTATCCATAGACATTGGAATGAGTTCTTTGCACCGAAACATTGAACATATTTGTCATAAATAAAAGTACAGGAGCTACAAAAAAAACAAAACATGCATACAATTTGTGTTGTTCCTCTAGTGGGACAACATGCAGGAGCCATATAGATGCTCTCCAACATGCATACAAAACTCATTAACATGTTTTTTTAGGAAGTCCTTGTAGCCTTCTCCTCAGAAGGTCAATGTTGGTTGCCACAATCTCAATATCTTGCGGAATACTTGAGGCGACAAAGAAACATGAGAGTGGTTCCGCAGTGGAATAATTCTTTGGCTTGAAGTAGGTCAACAAAACTCCTGCTCTTGATGTTGGTGAACTAGAGACATTGAAAAGCACAACTAAATTGTACAAATAACAGGAAAAAGCCCCTAGTGAGAAGAGTTTCCAATCTACGACCACCATTTCCAAGAGCACGACATCCCACAACATTGCTCCAATGGCCCACCCCAGTAAGAAAGCAACCCAGAATTATTCAAACGCAGGAGGACATAAGAACCCATCCTCGCGGTAAAATTGATAGTTCTCACAAGCTTCCCCTGGGGAAGAAGAGAAAAAATGTTGTAGGGAAAGCAGAAGAGCCTAAAACTGAAAGTGAGGACACACCAAGAGACCACCTCCTTATAATCAAAGACTTCAGGGACACAACCTGCACGAGTAATTCAAGTGGTCCAAATTAATTCGTCCTGGGTGGAAGGGGACCAGAATACCCCCTCCTTACAGGTAAAGGCTTCAAGGACATAGGATGCATGAGCAATTCTAGAGGCCCAAATTAGTCCGTTCTGGGTGGAAGGAGATAATTAGTAGGAATATGCCTTGCACCAGTGGGAGTTATGGTCCTCATCCCCTAAGATGTTAATTGTATATCCAGAGAACATGAGCGTGGTCCTGCAATTGAATAATTATTTGGCTTGAAATATATCTCTGGGAGCATCAAGAGACCATTTCCTTACAATGAAATACTTTCGCCCAGAACAGACTAATTTGGGCCTCTGGAATTCCTACTCTCAAGCTTCAAAGCGGATATTACGTTCATCGTCGATTTCTTTTCTGAAACCCCTTCCTTTGGTCTTGTCAGGGCCACCATCGTCGAGCTGGGAAGTGCCCCTTGTTATGTTTGATTTCAATTTGGGCGCGACAGTGGGAACAACGTCTGCATTTCCATCATCCATCGTCGTATCATCTTCCATCAAATCATCTTCTTCTGTCTCGAAATCAACCGCATCAACCTCTACACCGACCATCAATGCAGGCAGGTGAGCTCTCTGAGGAGGGGGGTTGCCTTGGAATTATTTGGCTTGAAATATATCTCTCAGTGCACCAAGGCACCATCTCCTTTTTTTCTTCTGGGCGGAGGGAGATGAGTAGTAAGAATATTCCTTGGAGCACTAGAACTTTTGGTCTAACTATTGTCTACTATTGCCATAAGTTAACGAGAATGTTTGTTTTCTCCAGATGATGTTTGAAATGAACATTCAGAAGGGATAATATAACCCTCTACAAATATTGGTTTAATGTGTATCAATGGGAGATCTCCTTGAGACTTTCGTTGATCAATGATAATCTCTACGGTTCGTGCATAATGAGTTATTACCATTAAATATTACTAATTACATATTTAGAAAAAAGTGTGAAGGTGGCGGTGAAAACGAAGAGAAATTAAGGATTGGATATTTCGTGAAGCCGCCAACCGGAGGACGTACGAAAGAGATTTCATGATGTTTGAAATGAACACTCGGAAAGGATAACACAACCCTCCACAAATCTTGGTTTAATTCATATTAATGACATATATCCTCCAACCTTTCAAACATTAATGGCAATCTTAACGTTTCCTGCATGATGAACTATTAGCATTAAATCTTAATAATTTCATATCTACAAAGAAGTGCGAAGGTGGTGGGGATGGAGAAGAGCGATTAAGCATTGGACATTTCGTGAACCTGCCAAGCCGCAAAAGAGATTCCAAGAAATGGCCAAGTATGGAAAGTGGTTGGTCGGGCTTCAAAACAGGGTCAAAATTTATACTCACGAGACATGAGGGGCCGATGGTCAAATTGTATGTTTTCGAATTTTTAACTGCAAAATGTGTAACATGGAACAAGGCACAATGACAGATTTCAACAGTCAATTTGTATATCACAGAATTTTGGGTGTTGTTTGTAGGTCGTGGAACAATGGAAGTGCAATGTTGAGAAAGCCTGGCCGGGAACCGACGATGGAAATAGTGGCAAAGTATGAAATGGGGAAGCGATTGGTGGGAATTGTGATATAAAAGCATGAGACATATTCAGAACAGGGCATATTGTGTAATGTCCCATTTTTCCTAGGCAGTCAGAATACCGTGGTGGTTTACACAGTTTCCCATAAACCATTACATGGATGAGCTAGGGAAACGATACTGGTAAAGTCACTTTCAAATTATAAAGTGAAAACTTAGGGAAAGTGAGTTTATTATTATTAAACCCCTCTTTGAGAGTATTTCTCTCCAATTAATAATTAAATGAATATTTTAACGGAGAAAAGGACAAGTGAATGAATAAAAGGATGATTGAAGGGAAAAAAGGTATCATGGACTATTTTTTTTTAAAATTGAGTTTGGGAGAAGAGCTTGGTGAGAAAATGAGGGTTTCAGCTGGAAACCCATTCGGCACCTCGGATTCGACAGTGAAACTATCTGCCCTAGCCGTAGAATCTCGGATTCAGCAGTGAAACTATCTGCCCAAGCTGTGGAATTGGAGAAGCCATTCAGGCTTTTCATTTGCAGGGATTTGGCATTGTGAGTTGAAACATTTCATTGAAGAAGGCATTTTGTTTGTAGATCGAGTAAGAAGGGGCATTTCTTCTGTGGCACGATTTGACATTTTGTACATTCCTTTGAGTTAGACGCCTCCATCATTAGTTGATGCATGTTATCCATTAGATATGAGTTGAAGCTTCCCTAAATCATGGCTTTTCTTTGCTGGAGCGTGGGCTTCCTATTGTGATCCTCGTGGATCGATTTTTCCTTAGAGTTGGGCACATCTCTCTTTAATCTGGACATTTCCCTTGGAGCCAAGCGAATTTCTCTTCATTTTTCTGTGTGTTCCCATTGAATGTTGAGCTCTTCACTACTGGGCGACTTATTGAGGGTATTACTTCAGCTAATGGTCATTTCTGGGCAGCGTATTACTGGCTGGACGTGTCCCTTTCCCAGGCGCTGTGTGAAACATCCTTGGAGCTGCATGGAAGGTAAAGAAGGAGCTCCTTACTGGTGCGACCTCTGCTGGAAGGTTGAAAATATAGGACGTGAGGTAAAAGGATGGGAAAGGTTGCTAGATCGACCCTATCCATTGATTGTGCAAGATATGCTTGGGTCGTCCCTTTCCCTATCAATTCGTGTGGCAGGCAGCGTATTCCTCTATCGCTGAGTGTAAATCAGAGTTCTCGGTTCAGTCTTCAGCTATCATCTTCATTGTTGGGAGGTATTCCACTTGGTTTGACTATCATAAACTCATCCATTATTATTTAAATAAAATCAGACCGAGTTTGAGTTAAATTGCTCCTTCAAATGTTATTGTTTTTCACTATAATTTTGTGGGTTTTGCTTAATCATGAAATATTACCATTGGCATTTCATTGGGGAGCTATAAGGGTCTAGAAAACCAATAAACAACAAACAAAACCAAGGAACATATTGTTGTCCGGTCAAATTTTCACCTACAGCCATAAACTCAGATGCATGCAACTTGTTTGACGAAAGTCCAACACCAGAACTAGAAGGATTTTCCTACTTGTACAACTTAGAATATTTCAGTGGTATCAGAGCATCTTCTTGGCCAGTTGCTGGCGACATTGATGTCTAAGGAGAGGCTGCAGAACATCACTTATAGGTGCAGGAGGTATAGAAGCGTAGAGGGCAGAGAAGAAGTGATGGAGGGTACTCCAGGGAAAAATGCAAATCTGCCAGACGATAGAGAGGATGGTTTGTTCAGAGGGCTTATGAAAGTATTACAAGATATTGCAGAGGGCCAGAGAGAGACCTGAGAGTTCATGGGAAGAATCACAAGTTATGCTCTAGGGAGAAAGCACAGTGAAGAAAAGGGGGAGAGCAGCAAGAGAGGGCAGATGGAAGAAGGGGGAAACACCCACAGACCTCATATTGAGGTGATCACTTCCAGGACCGGCCCTCAGAACCGCCCTCAGGACTATAGCGAGATTCCTAGATATACCATGCCTAAGTTCTTAGGACCACAGGAGACAGGTACAGGAGGGCAGGTAGAGCAGGACGAGCCATTAGCAACTTATTTCCAGGAATATAAGGCCATGGATCCAGATCTGAGAGAAGCTATGACTTTTGCCGAGTTTTGTAGCTTCAAGGGGAGAAATAGGTTTCTTCAACAGGGGTCCCACACAAAGCTACGAGTTACAGTGCACAGTGGGCAAGCTCACTTTGCCATACTTCGATGGGACATCAAAGTGCACTGCACGAGTTTGGGTGCAGAAGCTCGACACCTACTTCCAGTTGAACCCCATGGCAGAGACAGATGCCATTAAGTTGGCTACATTACACTTGGAGGGTGAGGCACATGAATGGTGGTACCACAGGATGACCACTCTGGTTTATACCCACATTGTCACCTATGCAGAGTTTACAAGTAGATTGGTGCACCGATTTGACAGACGAGATCCAGAGATGTCTTTTAGAGACTTGGCACAGTTGAAACAAACTGGGTCGAAAGATGCATATATATCAAATTTTCAGAGGATATCAGTGATGGTCACCGATATCTCCGAGGCCCATTTGGTGATGCTATTCAGAGAGGGGCTACTTGAGCCACTCCGAGGATGGGTGAAGGCTTACAAGACTACTACGCTATAGGATGTAGTTGGCAGGGCGAGAGACTTTCAGGAGTCCGTACCCAAGACCAAGTTCACCCCGAGGCCGGACTTCCCTACGAAGTTTGATGATAGGACACCACCACAGAGGGATGGTACAGGACATCAACAGAGGGACTGGGTAGGACAACCACAGAGGGAATGGACAGGCAGGAACAGGATGGATGATGCTACCAGGCATGATCTGAGGAGGAGAAAGTTGTGCTTCAGTTGCCAGGAACCATGGGTACTAGGTCACAGGTGTGCAGGCAAGGCCAAGGCACACTACATAGAGGTGTTTTATGATAGCGAGGATGATGAGGAATAAGAGGAACAAGGATAGAAGGAGGATTCGTGGACAGCGAAGGCAGAGCAAGAATCGATGGAAACACAAGGGGTTATAGCATCACTCTCCTACATACCCAGATTTCACACCTTCAGGATGAGGGGAGGAGTGCAGGGACATCGAGTGACAGTTTTGGTTGATGGTGGGGCATCCCACAATTTTATAGACTCTTCGTTAGTGGAACGAAAGAGCATTGCCTGTGAGTCTTTTGACGGTTTCTCAGTGGTCATACCGGGGGAGAACACACTAGACTGCACCAAGTACATTCCACAGATGACATTGAACCTGGGAAACTACATGCTCATCGATGACTTCTACATGGTAAAGATACTTGACACCAATGTGGTGCTTGGGGTTTAGTGGCTATACTCCCTAGGGAGGTACTCCACTAACTACCAGACTATGGAGATGGATTTTCAGGGTCAGGACGACAAGAGAGTGGTTCTGCGGGGCATGAATACGTATCCTCATAAGGTCGTAACCACGAAGAATATAGAGGCAATGATGAGACGGGATGACATTGCATGGGTTGCGGAGTTTCATATTTTAGTACAGAGGTCCAAGGGCGGGGAGCCCAATTGTCCGAGAGGGATACATGACCTGTTTCGGGTGTTTCGAGAGCATAATGTCTTTGGTAATGTACCCCTAGGTAGGCCTCCCAACAGGGGATTCGAGTACATCAGTGAGTTGGAGGAGGGTATTGGAGCAGTGATCACCACTCCATATAGGCACCCCAGGGCCTATAGAGATGAGTTAGAGGAGCTTTTTCAGGAGTGCAGAGTTCGCCAGGGGAATGAGGGGGAGCACACACATTTTTCCGGATCATTACAGCCTTTTCACGATCAGGGGTGGGAAGGCATCCCCAAGGATTTCATCACCAGGTTACTAAAGATGCAAGGGAAGTATTGTATCTATGTCACGATGGACCGACCCACCAAGCTTTCCCACTTCTCCACCATTCCTTTAGACTACTCAGCAGCGCAGGTGATCAAGTTATCTTTTAGGGAGATGTTCCGTTTAATTGGGTGGCCTAAAGCCATCGTCAATGGCAGGGATGGAAGATTCACAGGAAGTTTCTGGCAGGTGTTTTCTATGTTGGTATGTACCAAGCTGACCTCGAGTACTAGTTACCACCCACCGATCGACGGACATATTGAGTTTGGGAACACTTGGGAGGAAGTGTATTTGCGGAACTTCATTGCAGGACAACAGAGTGCTTGGGTGATATGGTTACATCTCGGGGAGTACTGTTATCCCACCACCTTTCACATGTCTGTTGGTATGACCCCTCTTCAGGTGCTATACGACTATGAGGTCTTGATTTTTGCATACATAGCATGCGGCGACTGTAGAGTTCCTCAGGTTCAAGGTTGGTCACAGGATAGCCAGGACATCCTAAGAGCACAAAAGGAGAACTTGAGGGTGGCCCAGAGTCAGTGGAAGATGTATGGGGACAGGTACAGGATGAAGGACACTTTTGAGGAGGTTGTTTCATAGGAGTCACCCCATTGGGATGATGAGGGGTGGGGGGCCACAAGCCCCGAAGAGATCCTGCAGGTTCGAGGGTGGAAATTCCATGAGAGGGCAGTCAGGGAGTACTTGGTAAAATGGCAGGGTCTACCTGTGGAGGATGTTACTTGGGAAAACAAATAGGTGTTGCCATTTCCGGGTTTGAAGTTGCTTGAGGATAAGAAAATTTGGGCAGGGAGGACTGTAATGTCCCGTTTTTCCTAGGCAGTCGGAATACCGTGGTGGTTTACACAGTTTCTTGTAAACCATTAGACAAATGAGCTAGGGAAACGATACTGGTAAAGTCACTTTCGAATTATAAAGTGAAAACTTAGGGAAAGTGAGTTTATTATTATTAAACCCCTCTTTTAGGGTATTTCTCTCCAATTAATAATTAAATGAATATTTTAATGGAGAAAAGGACAAGTGAATGAATAAAAGGATGATTGAAGGGAGAAAAGGTATCATGGACTATTTTTTTTTTAAATTGAGTTTGGGAGAAGAGCTCGGTGAGAAAACGAGGGTTTTAGCTGGAAACCCATTCGGCACCTCGGATTCGGCAGTGAAACTATATACCCTAGCTGTAGAATCTTGGATTCGGCAGTGAAACTATCTGCCCATGCCGTGGAATTGGAGAAGCCATTCAAGATTTTCATTTGCAGGGATTTGGCATCGTGAGTTGAAGCATTTCATTGAAGAAGGCATTTTGTTTGCAGATTGAGTAAGAAGGGGCATTTCTTCTGTGGCACGATTTGACATTTTGGACATTCCTTTGAGTTAGATGCCTCCATCATTAGTTGTTTCATATTATCTATTGGATATGAGTTGAAGCTTCCCCAAATCCTGGCTGTTCTTTGCTGGAGCGTGGGCTTCCTATTGTGATCCCTGTGGATCGATTTTTCCTTAGAGATGGGTGCATCTCTCTTTAATATGGACATTTCCCTTGGAGCTAAGCAAACTTCTCTTCATTTTGCTACGTTTTCCCATTGAATGTTGAGCTCTTCACTGCTGGGTGACTTATTGAGGGTATTACTTCAGCTAATGGTCATTTCTGGGCAGCGTATTACTGGCTGGACGTGTCCCTTTCCCAGGCGTTGTGTGAAACATCCTTGGAGCTGCGTGGAAGGTAAGGAAGGAGCTCCTTACTGGTGCAACCTCTGCTGGAAGGTTGAAAATACAGGACATGAGGTAAAATGAATGAAAAAGGCTGCTAGATTGACCCTATCCATTGACTGTGCAAGATATGCTTGGGTCGTCCCTTTCCCTATCAATTCGCGTGGCAGGCAGGGTATTCCTCTATCACTGAGTGTAAATCAGAGTTCCCGGTTCAGTCTTCAACTGTCATCTTCATTGTTGGGATGTATTCCACTTGGTTTGACTGTCATAAACTCAGCCATTATTATTTAAATAAAATCAGACCGAGTTTGAGTTAAATTGCTCCTTCAAATGTTATTGTTTTTCATTATAATTTTGTGGGTTTTGATTAATCATGAAATATTACCATTGGAATTTCATTGGGGAGCTATAAGGGTCTAGAAAACCAATAAACAACAAACAAAACCAAGGAACATATTGTTGTCCGGTCGAATTTTCACCTACAGCCATAAACTCAGATGCATGCAACGTGTTTGACGAAAGTCCAACACCAGAACTAGAAGGATTTTCCTACTTGTACAACTTAGAACATTTCATATTGACGGGCTTGAAAAAAAGGCCACAAGTTATACTCGGGAGACGTGAGGGCCCGATGGTCAAATTGTATGTATCCAAACTTTTGATTGCAAAATGTGTAACATGGACCATGGCACAATGACAGACTTCGATGGTCAATTTGTATATTACAGAACTTTGGGTGTTGTATATAAAAGCATGAGACATTCCAAAAAATGACTAAGTAACCAGAAAGGGAAAGTAAAGGAGAAAAAGAAAGGGGAATTTGGTTGTGAATTTGTAGATCAGAGAAGTCTAGAGGTTGTTTACAGGCGATGGAACAATGCAAACACAATGTTGAGCCTACCTACCCAAGTACCTATGATCCAAAAAAGTTGTTGAATATGGAACGGGGAAGCAGTCGGTCAGAGTCGTGATATAAAAGAATCAGTGGAAATCTGAACACGTGAATCCGCCAACCCATGCACCTAGACATTTTATGAGAAACGACTAAGTAACCAAAAAGGGAAAGCAGAGGGAAAAAAGAAAGGGGATGGCAATTTTCAGAAGCGGGAATTGGTGTTAAGAAATCCCCATTAATGGTCTTAATAGTTACTATGAAGTGAATTAAATAGGTGAACAAACTCTTCAATCAAGGAATAGATAAATCGATCCATGCTTATAGTTTCTAGGATGCGTTTGCATAAGAGAAGCATCGAAAAGCCAATGGAAAATCAATTTTGGGATGTTCAAGTAAAATTATTGTATTGTCAACTTCACCATAAGTATAACAACAATGAATTTTAATTTTATTTTTTTGTGGTTGATATGATAGTTCCATTGGACTTCACATAGCATATATCCTTTTATTTCAAAATATTTCTGAAGATGAATTTTGGTAAGTTCATTGATAAAGTAAAAGTGCTAAAATGAGCCACATACTACATTTGCGTCAGAGAGCTTATATTAAAAGGAAAATCAGGTCCTGTTTATTCTCTAAGAGCATAGAAAAACTGCCAAGATCTTGAATCTATCATTAATTTTCCAGAACAAAGAATACAAACAAGAGCCAAGTAAACACCAAATGTATTGAAAGTCGAGGCACAAGGAAATGCATGAACACAGAAGGCGCCAAGGGATATCCCACAAGGGTCCATAGATTAGTATGCATCGACCTATGCATCGAACAATTTGATATAAAAAAAACACATGTGGCCTTGGTTTTCTCTTATACGTGGTATATGTTCCCATGATAAAATAACCAAGCCCATGAGAACCCTGAACTACAACAAAAAATCACTTGAACACAAGTATGCCAAACACAAGACATCACAAAACCAACGAAGATTCGACATTGTATCCCAGCTATAACCAAACCTCCAAATGGGCACCAAGAAACTTGTCGATTACTATTTTACCATGAAGAAAGATCACTATGGACATTTTCTTTTGATAGTGCTATGTTCTATCACTACCAGTTCTAACAATGCCACATTTCCAATATTATTGGAAATGATGGTTCCGTTCAAAGAAGTAAGCCATTTCGACGATTCAAAGGATGGGCATGATTTATTTACAGTTGGATACTTTGTATGGGGTTTTTCTTCATGCTTCCCATTTCTGGACTAAACAATGTTATGCGCTTCCTGTTCAATTTTCCATGGCATTGCAAAAATTTATTCATATCCTCATTGTGTGGAATGGATAGATACACATGAGATTGTTTTGTTTCTTGGCAATGCTTGATATGATTTTTTTATTTTTTTTTCAGCCAATATGCAGTATTGCATTGTCCTCATTTAAGGTAAATTTGCTATGGATCTGAAAGTCGCGCAACATGTAGACACTATTTGCCTTTTTCTGTAGGTATACTTCATATGGAAATTTTTCTAGACCAAGAAGCACATCTTGTAACAAAGGCTATATAATTGTACAATGCACGATTGTGTTGCCGATGGTTCAGATGGCAACATTGAGGCAATGTCTATATATGTAAGGGCATTTTTTACTGCATTGTAGACAATCAATTGTACCATAATTTATGAAAGCAAAGGAAGAAGTAGAAGAGTTGCATTTGGCACATATAGGATTGAAGGGGTCGAGTACGCATTTGCTGCAACCAAAACATCCTCAACTTGGGCACATGAGCATAGCGGTTAATATATTGAACAATATAATATACAACTGCAAAACAAAAAAAATGCTTCAAAAAATTGGTGAAGGAAATTTGTATGAGCAAAGTGAGGATGAAATTGTAGATGTATACGCATAACAGTTGTTGAGCTAGTTAGTTTCTTGGGATCTTGTACTATGTATGTTCACAATTCTGTTACAAATGTTGCTTAGGTTGTGTGAAAGATCCTTTCTTTAACATCTCTTTTCTTTGTTATATTTTTGAAAAGCATAAGTGGAAATTCCCCTTTATGCAATTATTGTTCCATTGAGGAAAACAAATTTGAATAGGTGTCGAACAATTGCAGCTGAAAAATGGAATAGTGCAATAGTTGTGTAACATAACTGAGATACATGGACATGTGAAAGTAGAGGAAAAAACTGGATATGGAGAATGATACCCTTGCATTGCCATTGTCTGACTCTCCATATTTTATATGGATAATGTGTTGCGAGCCAAGTTTTCTCGTGAGTGTGACAAATGCACCAATGGTTCTGATTGGGTAAGTGTCATTGCTTGGTGCAAGTTGGCTGATTGTTGTGTCTGGTACAAAACGATATTCTAAACAAATCGTGGGAATTTTTTCCACAATACTTGTTTCGTTGAGTGATATAATCCAATCATAATCACCATGGTCATATATTGTTTTGGGAAATATATTAAAATTTATAATGGATATCCCACTACCTAGCAATATCTTTTCTGCATGTTTCTGGACAAGTTGTGTAGGGATAGTTAGTGTGACTGTCATCATGGCTTTGTTGTCTATCATGTCAACATGCATAATGCATTTAGTTTTATTTTCCTTGTCCAAGTAGGTGCTATAGACGACCATTATGTCCTCGAGGAACACTTGTCCAGTTTGATGGCTGTTCAAGCCTTCTTTTGATATTATTTTGGGTGTTATAAGTTTAGACCTGGTGACATTTTTTGAACAAGAAAAGTAATGTGAATGGTAGTCTACATTATTTTTTTGTTTTTTTTTTCCTGGCATAAATGTACAAGTAGACGCACAACTTGGATGAAGTATGGAGGCCAGAGTTTTGTAACCAGACCTCTTAGTTTGCAGAACTTGCACTATGTTCAACATCTCACTTGTGCTCGTTGATACTTCTTGTGAACTGCAAAGTATGTGTTGAAAATGACATCAACATATTTATCATGGAATAGATGAATAAATAGCTTAGATATTTGTTTGGTAAACATATCAGGAGCACAATGTATGAATATTTACCTTTGGCCTTGTCGTTCTGTTGATGTTTGCAATGATTGAATGCTAATGCCCATGTCACTAGTCCAACTTTTTATGATGCAAGCATGTGTAGATGAACATCAGAAGGAATAAATAAGAATATGCATTGTATATTGTCCATAATTGTTCTGAATGTCACATACATGCTAAGAGGAGATGGAATACAAAATAGGGTGTCAATGGATACTCATTAAACATGAGGAATTGACGGTCAAATTGCATGCCTTATATTTTTTGACTGCAAAAATGTGTAACAGGGAATAGAGAATGATGGGGGAGTATGACGACCAATATGTATATTGCAAAAACCCCGAAGCTAGAGGCGCAATCTTGAGCCCGCCAGCCCAGGAACCCATGATCGAAAAAGTGGCTAAGTATGGAATGAGGAAGTCATTGGCTAGAGTTGTGATATAGAAGCATGCGTATAAATGTGAACCCGTGAGTCTGCCAACCCATGCACCTAGACATTTTCAGAAAAACAACTAAGCAAAGAAACCAAAAAGAAAAAGTAGAGGAGAAAAATAAAGGGGAATTCGATTAAGTATAGAAGAGGGAAAAAAAGGGATAATAGAGAGTGGGAAAATACAAATGGGGAGGGCAATGTTTGGAAGTAGGAAGTCTCAACAAAGGCCCATTGTTGCCAAATCATCGTTTTATAGTCCAATATTATATGCAACTACTCATTTTGTGTGTTTGATATACTATCACTGTTGGTATACCTTTTCAAAGATTGTACTTCAACCCCCTCTCTTGTGGCATACAAGAATTCATCTTCTTTTCCAACTAATCTATTTCTTTCAATGTAGCAACATAGAAAATACAGTGGACATGAAGGTAAGTTAGTATGTAGAAAGGGAAGTCTCAAGAAAGGCCCATTGTTTCCAAATCATCGTTTTCTAGTCCAATATTATATGCACCTACTCGTTTTGTGTGTTTGATATACTATCACAGTTGGTATACCTTTTCGAAGATTGTACTTCAACCCCCTCTGCTATGGCATATAAGAACTCATCTTCTTTTCTAACTCATCTGTTTCTTTCAATGTAGCAACACAGGAAATATAGTGGACATGAAGGCAAGTTAGTATGTAGAAAGACATGTAAAAAACTAAATACAATTCTATTTATTTCAATGTAGCAACACAGAGAATACAATTCTCATGAAGATACGTAGTATCTACATACAATAAATGTTAAGAACCAACGAATGAATACAAAAGCATCACAATAGGTATACAAGAACAATATGCAAAATCTCTTTTATTACTATCAAACCCTTAGGGTAGGGCAATGCCATACAATGAATCCTATTATGGAAGAGATCCTCTCATGTTCACTTGCCTCTTCGAAGGGGAATCATCCTATTGTGCTACCGCTCTAAATACAATAATTCTCTTCATGTCCTCTTACATTGCTTGAACCCTTATATATAGTGCTACCATCACCTAAGAACCTTCTAGAGGAGGAATCTTCTAGAAGTAGAACCTTCTAAGAAGTCCTCTAACATTTATTATATCTAACTACCATAGTGGGATTTATTTAATAATATAGTGGACCTAGTCCACCTTACATTGAATGACCTCTACTATTATCACTATGGGCCCTCTAGGTCCCCCCACTACCTCTCTAGCTACTTTACATTCCATCCCCCTTATGAAAGTGTTGTCCTCAATGCTTGATGTACAACCATATACCAAGGTCCCATGGATAAGTGTGGACCATAGTGCTGAAGTAGACTAGAGAAACAGTGTCCCATTGAGAAATAGAAGCCACCATGTTGAAGTAGTCCAACCACCACTGTAAACCAGGGTCCCATGTCTAATTGCTCATGTGAACCCCACATGGAAGATATCTACACTCAATAACCAATTGAAAATGATGCTCCCAATACTGACACCTATCATGTGGATCCAAATAAGAATATCCATCCACATTGTGGGAGATGATCAAAGATGAATCTAGAAGGAACAATACCATTGTAGAATACTTAGGCTGGATGTTGGTAACTAGTTCCTGATGTGGGACATTGATGTTCTCTACAGAAGGTGGAGTAGAGTCATCAAATAAAATATGGAAGTGGTTGTCATCCCAGAAATGACAACTATCCATATACCAATCATCACAATCGGCCTCAAAATCATACCAAACATATATTTCTTGATTATATTCATCCATGAGGTCCTCCATAAGAAATCTATCTTGCATGTTATCCAATGAGTCTTGAATACTATGGAAATTATCATTGAGGCCGTTTGTGAGGCCATCTACAAAGACATCCAATTTGTCATTCAATGTGTCATACAATTGGGATTTGGATGCTTCAAGAATTTCTTTGAGGGTTTGAGAGGAAATATCCATCTGAGCACCCTATGAACTCTTCAGTCCCACAACCGTCGTGAAAAAACCCCAAAAATAGAACAATAAATTATTGCAGAAAATCACAGTGTTTTTCGGGAAAACCTTGAAAAAATGTTGAAATTAAAATGTTGATAACTTCGCTTCCCGGACTCCGTTTCGGCTGATTTTTTTTTGAAATTGGATGAAATTATGAGAGGAACTCGGATATATAATTTGTATGGGAAAATTTAGCCTCCAGATGCTACATACATAAAAAAATTGCGCTGTCATCCGTGGAAAAAACTCTGAAAATTTGCAGATTTTAAAACTTCAATATCTAGACTTCTCGGACTCCATTTTGGACAATTTTGTTTTTCAAATTGGGTGTTTTTCTGAGCGGAAATCAGATCTACAACTTGTTTCTGCAAATTTTGCACAGAAATATACCAAAATTTTCTGGAATGTCGCAGCCCTCTTTTTTCTTCTATGAAAAAAACTCTGCAAAAATAAAAAATATTTGCCCACAATGTCTGTCAAGGAAAGTGCTCTGATACCACTTGTTAAGAACCAAAGAATGAATACAAAAGCATCGCAACATGTATACAAGAACAATATGAAAAATCTCTTTTATTACTATCAAACCCTTAGGGTAGGGCAACACCATACAATGGATCCTATTATGGAAGGGATCCTCTCTTGTTCACTTGCCTCTTGGAGGGGGCATCCTCCTATTGTGCTACTGCTCCAAATACAATAATTCTCTTCATGTCCTCTTACATTGCTTGAACCCTTATATATAGTGCTACCATCATCTAAGAAAATTCTAGAGGAGGAATTTTCTAGAAGTAGAACCTTCTAAGAAGTCCTCTTACATTTATTATATCTAACTACCATAGTGGGATTTATTTAATAATATAGTGGACCTAGTCCACCTTACAGAATGACCTCCACTATTATCACTATGGGGCCTCTGGGTCCCTCCACTACCTCTCTAGCTACCTTACAATAAATTAGGTGCAAAGAAGTAGAACAAATATATAGACAATAAATGAAATACTAAACAATGGAATATGCAATAAGAGTAGAAGCATGCACCTTTGTATCTCCTCTTCTACATTTGCGGCAAAGAGTCCCTCATATTCTCCATTTATTCTGTTTTTTTTAATGTAGCAATGCAGAAAATACAATGGACATGAAGGTAAGTTGGTATGCAGGAAGACATGTAAAAAAATAATCAAAGTTTGATTTATTTCAATGTAGCAGCACAAAGAATACAATTGACATGCAGATAAGTTATTATGTAGGAAGATACATAGTATCTACATACAATAAATTAGGTGCAAAGTAGTAGAACAAATATATAGATAATAAATGAAATACAAAACAATGGAAATGAAATAAGAGTAAAAACATGCACCTTTGTATCTCCTCTTCTACATTTGCGGTAAAGAGTCCTTCGTCTTCTCCAATTATTATGTTTGTTTCAAAGTGGGAATGCACAAAATACAATGAACATGAATGGAAGTTGGTATGCAAGGGAGAACAAGTAATCCGTACACACAGTAAATGAGAATCAAAGGAATATAATAAAATATAGTTAGAAACATGAACCTTTTCTTTTCTTGATCCATGGTTGTAATTATATAGAATTTTTCGTGTCCAAAATATATTACAAGCCAGAAAATATTAAGAAATCGAATGGTTGTAGCTGAATGATTTAGTTTTGTGCAGCAAAGTATCCAGATATGCTTTGAGACATGGAAATATAATTTTGCAATATCTTTGATGTATATTTCATATTTCAAGTACAAGACAAATTGTATCGTGGTCAGACTAGTCTGTGTATAGGATAAAGAGGTTGTATTGTGATATGGGCACATTTCACCATATATGGTTAATAAGTGCATTTTGCACATGTTTTATCTTAACCAAAAGAAAACAGACATCGTAATTGCACATGTAGTTGTCCAATTATTTGTTATGCCACTATTTTGTATCATGTCAACACTGAAGTATCCTAGAATGATGATGGTTTTGTCCAGATGTAAATGGTGTGATGCATTTGAGAACACATTCATTATGTTAGCAATGTTGCACGAGAAGTGACATAGAAATTGAATATTGCAATTTGCAATCCAAGGAACACCACCTTTCTAGCACCATCTCAATATCTCTTTTTTCTACAAGAACATTTTGCAAAGGGATGTACGTATGGTTCAGAGATAGGAGAAAAAATTGGAGAAAAATTTAAGAGTAGGATGGAAAGATATGCCAATTTTGTGCAATTTTGTTGCAGCCTAGGCATGGTTGTACCATACCTAGCCCTTCTACACGTACATGTAGTTTTCTTCTACAAGAACATATTGCAAAGGCAACAAGCTTGACCTCGTATTTTTCATTCGAAAGACATGGGTTCAATTCCCATATAGGATAGGAAGATATGGGATAGGCGCTAGATTTTGGCTTCGTCACACACAACAAAGGACTGAAATTTCCAATGCTAGAAAAAATGATAGCCAGAGTTGTGCACACAAAACTAGCATGGACATTGTGCAGAGTCCTGGGAAAAAATCGGAGGAAAATTGAAGAGCAAGAGAAAAATATATGCCAACCTCTATGGAAAGTTTGCAGGACAAGAACGATGAATAAATACTTAAACATTCTTACTTGCAAAATGCAAACAACGAATAGTAAACAACGAACATGAATGAAAGTATACTATTGAAACTTACTCGTTAATGATGATCAACAGAACCACAGGTCCACTTGCGGGTGCAGGACTTGAACATCACAAAGTGAAATAAAATAGCTCCAACTGCTGGCGTAGGACCCCAACCATGAAAAGCCGTAGCAAACAAAAGAAAGAAGTAAGAAACAAACCAACGAGCAATTACCAATAGGCCCAAGTGCAGCTGCAAGATCTCAAACTCGCAAACTTGAACCAAACAACAACAAGCAACAACCAATGAACCAACGAACCAACGAACAAGCAACAACCATTGAACTAGTAAACAACATATGTATTTTCAATGATGACCAAATTGCATCCCAAGCATAGAATAAATATGAAAGATATGACGACCATGCGAGTGGAAATAATTAAACATTGTTACTTGCAAACTGCAAACAATAAACAACAAAGAACGAATACAAATGAAATTATGGCATCGAAACTTACTTGGAAATGATGAACAACAAAAGCACAGGTCGAATTGTGAGTGCAGGACTTGAACCCCGCAAAGTAAAAAAAAATGGCTCCAATTGCGGGTGCAGGACCCTAACCCTGCAAAGTTAAAGCAAACAAAAGCAAGCAACAAGCACCAACAGGTCCAACCACAGGTGCAGGTCCTCAACCTTTCAAATTTGAACCAAACAAAAAAAAGCAACAAGCAATGAACCAACGAACCAACAAACAAGAAGCATCCACCGAACCAGTAAACAATATATGTATCTTCAATGATGACTAAATTGCATTCCAAGCATAGAAGAAGTATGAAACATGCGATGGCTATGCAATTGGCGGTGGAGAACAATATTGTCCAAATTCACTACAACATTGTATGGAAAAATTCTAGTAAAAATGTATTGTGAGAATCCTATTTAGGCAAACATTTAAGGTTGTCAGGGTTGTTTAAGGGCCTCACTCTATGTAAACATTTAAGCTGTCAGGCCTGTTTAAGGGCCTCGCGCTATGTAAACATTTAAGCTGTCAGGCCTATTCAAGTACCTCAAAAAGAGTGTCAATGCTCTAAACTTTCGATATGTAAACATTTCAATACAAATAGAAATAATAAAATCATTAAAAAACATCATCGATGCTTCGAACTTTCGGTATGTAAACATTTCATTAAAAAATTAAAAATTCAAAAAGAGCGTCCAAGCTCAAAACTTTTGATATCTAAACATTTACAACATTGGAAACAACGAAACTGGCAATAAGACTTCCAATCTATTCTGCAATGAGACGATGACATATAAGGTTTTCTTTATTATATAAAAAATAATGTTTTTACTTGTATAGTTCGAACAATACAGATGATGCGGAAATTTATAGTCAAAGGACATATTAATATGAAGTCAATGAATTATCGATCACTATAGTCCCTCTATGCCTTCGACAAGGACTAACAAAGAGATATTTAAGAAAAAAAAATACCATTTCATTTAGTTCATACATTGTTACTTTAAAAGTATAATGTTTATAAAGCATCAAAATGTTTGAAGTCAATATAACCTCAAGAGCTATCGATCCTTTGGATGAATACAAAGATATTAAAAAAAAAAACCATTTCATTTGGTTCATACCTTGTTGCTTTAAAAGTATAATGTTTATAGTAAAACTCCAAAATTAATTAGGGCCAAAATTGATTTAAGATAACTTGAATGTTTATAGTAAAACTCTAAAATTAATTAGGACCAAAATTGATTTAAGATGAATCAATTTGATTGTCTAGATCAATTACTTTGATTGATGTAATGGGTTATAAGTAGTCATTGTTCGCAAGACCAACTCCACTGGTCGGGGGGTGATCATTTTGGCATCCTCTCTGTACAAAATGTGTACGTTGTCATAGATAACACACATTGGCACTCCAATATTCGTGGTTGGAGGAAACACATCTGGAGCTGGCGCATACCTCCCAAGGTAAAATATTTTTCCTGGCTTCTGATTGAATATAAACTGAATACTTGGGACATCCTCATTAAAAAAGGTTGTACATGTCCTAGTTTTTTCCATCTTTTCCGATCTGACTTGAAAACAACAAATCACATTTTTATTGAGTGCATCTATACAAGATAGGTCTGGCTCAAAATAAAACTAGCACTAAATCTCACCACCACCTTGGATGGGAATAAACTCTCAGACTGCTTTGGATCTTGGGCGCAAAAAGAACACAAACTTATACATCTTCCTCCCATAATCTGCTGGAAGATTTGGCTTGAAAGAAACAATGCCATATTTAATAATGGGACTCCTTCTACAAGAGATGCAGTCTACAAAGCTCTTGGCATCTTCAATTCCTCGAGTGATTCACACACCTCTAAGCAAAGACCTCAATGCACAGTGAAGATACCTGAACTTGATTATATCACTACAGCCTGGTTTGATGGAGCAACGCTCTCAAATGGGTCTCAGAGTGGAGCTGGAGGACTTATTAAAATCACAATAACACCTTCTACAAATGAACTTTCAACTGTGGCTTGGGCACCGATACAAGGGCATAACTTTTGGGTGCCTGGGCCACACTATACTTAGCTTCCAGACTATACATCGAAACCCTCCAGGTTCTTGGGGATTCCAGAATTGTCTTGGAGTGGTTGAGCGGCAGGGGAGAACTCCAAGCTATCCCCTTCTTAACATGAAAGGACATAATAAAACTACTGCATCAAACCTTCACAAAAATCAGCTACACTCACATTTACCGAGAGCATAATAAATTTGTTGATTACCTCTCAAAGGTAGCACTCTAGACTCATGTGGGAATCATATCATACCGTCTCTAGATAGATGGAC
>ML778048.1:1365409-1377775 GCA_009831015.1 Picea engelmannii | reverse complement strand
GATTTATATTGCTGATGATGATGGTTAATGTCCACTGAGACCAAAATTGGTCTATCATACCTTAAGAAAAGCAAGAGATTACTTGGATTTCTTTAAAATGTTATTTCGATGCTTGAAAAACATTAAGAGAAGTGTTCCAAGATCACTAAAGTTTTGATTACTTAGAAGGTTAGGAAGGTCGATATTGTGACAAATATTTGGAATTTGGGATTTAATTTGGGTATATGCAGGGCATTCCAAGAGAAAATGTTTTTCATCTTCAACCCTCTTGGTGTCACAAAGGTGACATTTTCTTTCTTCCCATGGTGTTTTGGGGATTGTCCAACGCCTAGTTTCACTATGCAACTCATGAGAATTAGTTCTTATTTTAGCAATATTGATTCTCTTCTTTATGCTAGTCAAAAAAAGGAGAGACTTTTGATCTTCAAGGTTAGGGTTAACCACCTCATTTTAATATCTTAATTTTATTTTATCCTCTAATTATTTATCACACCAAGGCATAGCCCCTTTCCCTTTGCATACCTCTACCAGGGCCAAACCCCATCATCCACACGCACATTCACCCCAACGAGCTCCTCTTTTTGGGCATGTGCACCTCCAAACCATCAATCCCCTCTACCATCTCTACACTCTTACACACAGAGCTGAGTCATGACCCCTCTATTGATGATTGCAACTACGTGAGACATTCTCCAGGACACAAACCTGAGAGAGCCCCTGAGATGGGTGTGTGGTTCCTATCCGCGACAGAGATGGAACATAGTGATGGCCTCCTCCTTATAGAAAGTTGAGAAGAACTCTAGATGATTCTCCTGTGTAATGTAGTATTGAGAAAGGAGATCTGCAAAGTTGGACATGCATGTGGCAAAGCACAAAGTGAACGTGTGAAATCCCAAAGTGTTGGGTGCATCGTCATGAGACAGAGATGAAGATGATGTATTATCCTCCTCTGAGAAGAGAGTTGATGATGAAACTCCAGATGACTCTCCTATGTAATGCAATGGGAAAGAATATTTGTTGAGTGTATGTGCATGTGGACAAGCATAGGTGAACGTGATCCTAGTGGATGAGCACTAGTGAAAAGTGGTTCTTCTATGTAATGCAGTGAGCCAGAGATATGGACATCCCTATGGATGTGCCCCTAGTGGCTGAGCACTAGTGGGTGTATGAGATCCCTTGCTATATTTTTCAAGAGTCAGACTTGCCTGTAACCCTAATTGTAATGTAAAGGGTACAGGTCGACCCCACCTTAATGTAATTGATAATTAATGTAAAAGATAATTAATATGGTTAATATTAATTATTCTATGAGATAGAGAGGTCGGCCCTGTTGTGCCAATAGACACTTTTGTTGACAGGTTCAGTCTAGTATAAGTAAAGGTAAATTTCCCATTGAGGAATCATATCTTTTGTGAGATTGGAAATTTCAGAAAGTACATCTTCTTGGGAAAAGTGTGCACCTGTAATGTCCCCCACCTCTTGATGAAGAGGATTGGAGGGGCTTAGTAGTATAGTCACCCTCACTAGACTATAGTCTCATGTAGAAAGGGGGAAAATCCGACCAGACTCAATGTTCTAATATTAAGTTGACTTGAAAAGGTAAAATGTAACTCACTGAAGGATTATAACACTTAAGGTTGAGTTAGGAGTTGAACTTAAGGGTTAACTAACTCAACAAGAAAATAGAATGGAGGTATAAAGGGAAGCCTAGGGTGAACCTCTCACTTATCTTGGATTATTATTGCAAATTGATTTTGGGCTCTTGAGCACACATCTTTGAGGGTTTTGAGAATACAAACCCTAGAGAACAATTTAGTGGTGAAAGAATCCACCTATCTTGTTCCAAGCTTGGTCTCAGGGATCAAATACTCCACCCACACCATTCTACATCATTCACAGGTATCATCACTCATCCAAGACGTTTGTAGGCCGTACCCTTGAGGGTTTTCTGTAGGAGGGTGCACTATTCATTGAGGGAAGTTCAATCCAGGAGATTGGCAGGGCTTTGGGACATTCTAGCACTTGGGTTTTTCTTGCAGGGCCTTGATCATCAGTTCTAGTGCATTTTGAGAGGGCTATTCTTGCTAGATGATTTCCTAGAGAATTGGCACGATTTGGAGAGAAGGGGGGCGCTATTGAGATTCAAATCTACTCAGTTTGGAGGGGTTATACTTCAGATCCGACCTTGAGACTTCACCTAGCGGCTTACAGTGTCTCGATCTATCTTTCTAGGGATTTTCAAAGCATTTGGAGGTCTCTCTCATCAGGGCCAGATTATTGGGCATTGACAGGATTTAGGAGGGTGCAACTTCAGTTAGGGTTTCAGCATTTGCAGGAGCATCCCTTGGAATTTCGGTCTAAAACTTCAGGAGGGGGTTCTACACACCCCGATCTATCATTCTACAGGATTTGGAGTCATTTGGAGGCCTCCATCACCCATGCCAAAATATTGGGTCTTCTTAGCTCTTCAGGAGGACGTGCCATCAACTAGGGGGGTTGGACTTGACCCTGGTTCTTCTTGTATTTTTCTTCGTTCTATATCCAGCCTTCAGAGGCTTGCATCTTCTTATCGAAATCATTTTTTAGCTGCTCATATCTTATCTAGTGGAGCTATCTGATGTTATTCCAGATTTGCATCCTTATTGTATTAGGTTCTTTCTTATTATATCAATAAAGGTCATATATATGTTGTTTGGTTCCATATCTTGTGTTACTGGTCATATCTTGTATGCCATTGTTATATCTTCAGATCTATGCTTGTTAATTAAAATATAAACCCTAGGACATAACTCAGAAGTAAACCTGCAAGAAAACACACATCTATCAGTTAAATAGTCAACAACGAGTGTTCCAAGTGAACAATTAGCTTGGGAACATTACACTCATATTAGAGCATTGATCCTCCCATCTTGTGAGGGTTAGCTCATGCAGAAGTTCAGTGGAATTTATATGGGTAGAAGGAGGAAATAGACAGGTGAGGAAGAGGCCGAAATGGAAGGATCATGTGAGGACAATGAGCTACAAATGATAACAGGGATTTCTAGGGACTTGCAACATTCCGTAGAGGTGTCACATAGCAACCTTGTAAACCACCTACAGGAAAGATAGGAGGTAGCACGTAGAGGACAGACCGAGATAACATAGACCTCAAGGAAGGTAAGTGACAACTAAGAGATGATATCAAATCTTCTGATGCAGATGACTCATGGAGGAAAGGGTCCAGAAACTTATGCCACCAGAGAAGCTAATGGATCTCATGGAGGGTATAAATATCAGTAGGATCATGTTCCCCATTATCATATTGAAGGGAAGAGCCATGGAGGAGGTGTACCATAGGGACAAACACACAACCAAACCACTCATAGACCCTATCTACCTTCATTTTTGGATGAACAAACACAACTAGAATTCCAAGATGAAATGGAGGACAATTTTACACAATATGTTAGGGAATATAACTCACTAGGCCATACAGTCGAGAGAAATATGACATTGGATCAATATTGTGGGTTCAAACTCAGGGACAAACCCAGGCTGTACTACAGGAGCAACTATGAGTTAGAGAGCAGGTCTAGGAAAATGGAGATTCCCTATTTTGATGGGTCTCTCAAGATGACTGCACAGGCGTGGGTGCAAAAACTGGATACTTACCTTCAATTTAACCCCATGAGGGAGATGGATGCCATCAAGGTTTCCACTATGTACTTGGAGGGAAAATCTCATGACTGGTGGTACCATGGGTTATCTACACATGGCCACAATCAAATAGTGGCATACACATAGTTTGCACAAAGTCTCATTGATAGGTTTGACCAGGGAGATCTAGAATTCCATTTCAGGGAACTCACACAACTCAGAAAAAAAGGATCACTGGAGGTGTATATCAAGGAGTTTCAGAGGATAGAAGTCATGGTACAGGATGTGTCACAATCAAGACTCATGATGCTTTTTGTAGAGGGTTTGATGGAACCCTTAAAGGGTTGGGTTAAGTCTTTCAAGCCTACAAACTTGCAGGATGCTATATGGAGGACAAGAGATGTAGGCCCAACAACGAAATATAAGTTCGTGTCTAGGCCACCTCTAAACAATGGAGGACGAGACCAAAGACCTTCAATGAATCTAGGAGGAAGAGATCCAAGGGGTTTTGACAGGGGAAGAGGTAGGATGGATGAGAACACAAGGAGGTAACTAAGAAGGAAGCCATTATGCTATACATGCAAAGAACCTTGGGACCCATCCCGCAAGTGCATGGGTAGAGGCAAGGCCCACTACATTGAGGTTACTTCAGACAATGAAGAGGATGAATATTTTGGCCACCTACAAAATATAGAAGAAGACACCGCCAAAATGCTAGAGAAGAAGGTCTAGGTCATAGCATGACAACAGAGGAGAAGGCCACGTTGGCATCCATCAATGGGGTACCCAAGTATAACACCTTCAGGATGAGAGGGGTATTGTAGGGACAAAAGGTTTTGGTTCTCATTGATGGGGGGGATTCTCACAACTTTATTGATTCAGCCCTACTACAGAGGAGGCACATACTCATAGTTGAATTTGAAGGTTTGAAGGTGGAGGTAGTTGGAGGTAGTTGGAGGAAGCACCATGCCCTGCAACATGTATATTCCAAGAATAAAACTTACACTGGGTAGACATGACTTAGCTCAGGACTTCTATGTGATGGACCTCCTAGAGAAAAACATCATCCTTGGAGTTCAGTGGCTCAACATGTTGGGACCTATCACCACCAACTACAATACTATGGAGATGTCTTTCACTGATGAAAGTGGGAAAAAGGTAGTTCTCAGGGGCATGTCAGGAAACACAACTAGGGTGGTTACAACAAAGTGCATGGAGGCCATTTTCAGAAGAGAGGACATTGTATATGTTGTTGAGTGTAGGATTTCAGTAGGTGTGGATAAGGAAGGGAAGTTTCACTATGCACTAGAGATTCAGAGTGTTGTTCCAGAGTCTATACTTAAGGCTAGGAAGTATAGAGTCTAGGCATCCAGAAAGGGTAAAAGATAAGGGAAGGAGCAAACAACTGGAAGAGAAAGTATAGTTGATTTCTAAGTTCTCTGTGTCTAACTTCCACTTGTTCTTGCGTGGTTATGTCTCGTTCAATGGCCGCCCACGAACGTTCTAGTTCGACTTGGGTGGTTGCAGTTCTTAGGATAGTGTCAAAGAGGTTTAAGGTGATGCTAGTTTGGTCTAAGAGGTCGGTTTCTATGTGAGGTTGCCTTGCAACAGGGACAGTCATTTAAGGAACAAAGATTTAAGAGGCTATTTTTTTTTTTTGGGTCGCTGATTCAATTTTTTTGATTTATATGAGAGAAAAAGAAATCCCATGAGACAAATTAACAGTTTAACAATTTGAAGGCCGTCTTCCGTAACTGAGTTAAAAATTTGGAACCATGTATGAAACGAAAGAAAAACATAAAGCTATCAAACAATGTGAGGCATCATTTCGAGAGGAATCTCATGTTGTAACAGAAGAAGAAAAAGAAGAGAAACACTTTAATGAAGCATAAAATATAGCGATCTAAGTAATCCACAGGTCTTGTACCTGCTAGTAATCGATACAATGGAAAAGTTGCAAATAATTAGATAACTAAAACATGATTTTCCACAGTAGAGGTTGTGCCAAATTGCAGTCAAAGAATTCATCAAATATGCATATAAAAATGTCATGAAGCATGGAATAACAAAAGAAAGCACATAACTCAATCTTGATGGAATATGGAGTCTTCAATTCGCTTTGTATTAATTCCTGGCGATGGAAAATTTCTCTATTATGATCTGCCAAAAGAAAAATCCCCCTGGTTTTTCTTAAAAATGCCTATTTATACAAGCCTAAAAAACACCTCAAATTCCATTCGTTCTAGAAACCTTTGACTACAATTGAGGAAAGGAAGCGTTTCATTTCCTTGCTCTTTGTCTTCCCCCATGCAAGTGGAACGTCTTCCTTTATTTTCTCTTCTGGCTCTAGAAATAGAACGGATTGACATCTGTCGGTATTTAACACCAGAAGCCTTCCCTTTCACCTACTCAATGCAATTGACGCACGTTTCAACCAACTAGGCTATCAACCTGGAAGGCTATGCTTGGTTGTTGGCCTCAAAGGTGTAACAACTCTTCGCCAACTATGGAAATTTTTTTCCCACTTGTCGGTCTTCTGTGACGATAGACTATAATTGTAGACTTGGCTGTACTAGCCATTTGTCCACTTGAACCATATCAACCTGGCTCATTTGGGATATTTCAGCTTGCTTCTTTTCTTCATTTTCCTTGATATCTATCAGGTGTTTAGCTATATTGATTTTGCCCAGTGTCCCAACACTGCCTTCCTTATCAAGGTCTAACAAAGCTTTATTTATCAAGGTGAATGTTTCTTCACAAGAAGTTATCACCTCCTTAGCTCTTCCCCTGCTCTCTGATATATTCTGCTCCCAAGCCTTTAGTAAGATATTCCCTCTGGTTTGTTCTGCGATGGATAATTTGGAGCTACTGACCGCCTCTACATTTGTTGTGGCTATCAAAACATCCTGGAAAGTAGCTCGAGCTGCCCCAACTTCTCTTTCTCGCGAAGAGATATCTTCTAGCATTTGATCTATCATCTGAAAGTGATGCTGAATGGTTCCCACTTTTGCAAGCAAGTCTTGTTGAGCCACTAATACCTTCTGTCAGATTTCGGTAGCCTGGGCTTGAAAAACCTTTATCTCTAAAACCTGGTTTTCGACAACATCCAATTTTGATTGTAACTGTATAATTTGCTGCTCCTGTTGTCTTACCTATGTTTGGCTTATTTGCGCCGATTGGCGCACTTGCTCAAGGTCAGATCTAAGTTTCTCGATATCCTGTAGATCGACTATTCAGGCTTGCTCTAGGATTTTTCTCATCTCATCCCTGACATTTTCTTCCACCGTAGCCACCTTAGCTTCCAACTTACCGATCAAGAGGTTCTTTCGTTTCAACTAGCCTTCAAAGTTCCGACTAAGTATTGATTAGTTGTAGAGTAAGCCCCCAGTGTTCCTGCTATCTCGTCAGTGAATTCCTCCTCTTCTATGACCTTTCCTTCTGTCAAGATTTTAAACCTTTTAGCCACTGTGCCCGCTTTTTGATACGATTGTTGCTTCACTACGACCTTCCTTTTCTTATCAAAGAAAAAATTGTTTGGAGGTAACTCTTCCACGGAAATGGGCGTTAGCTCTTCATTGAAAATCCATCCCACATCGGGATTACCCTTTGTGAACTGTAAGGGTGTGATAACAACAATCGGACTGCCGATTTCCTTGGATAATTGTTTAGGGGTAGTGTCTATGACTGACTCTTTTGATGTGGTCGGTGAGGCGTCACCTGCCTTTTGCGAGGGTATCTCATCTTGACTTAGTATCTGCTTGCCTGATGCAACTGCCTCTGGGTTTTTCTCTCCTCGATCGGGGATTTCGGCTCCCTGTTCCGAGGTATCCTTTTCTTCTGTCCCTTCCTGATTTTTCTCCTTGCCACGACTTGAGTTCTTTGAGCCTTTGGCTTCTATCTGCTATACATCTGGAAGCTTTGGGGTTTTTCCCTATAGAATTAGGGGGAGGCAACTCTTCCGATGCTCCTCGAATTTGAGGAAATTGGCCATATCTCCAGGTGGCAAGGCCTGAATCCGGCTCAAGACTTCAGAGTAGGACCTCGCACCTCGGAAGATTTCATCATGCGGTGAATCCTTGTGTTCGTATCTCTTCAGGCCACAATTCGCCAAGTGATTACTCACAACCTTATTTGGGTTGTGATTTTTGAAATCAATGTTCACCAACTTTATTTCCTCCAAATCCATGGCCTCGACTTTGGCATGGCCAAAATCTAATAAAGAGTATGACCCAATGTGAATGGGGAAGAGTGGCTATACCTTCTTCGACAGTCCTTTGAGCTCCTTTCTTATTCAACCAAGCACAACTTTCCTAGCGATGTCGCGACATATTTTCTTATCTGGCAGAAATAACGACAAAACATCGGGGGGAAAGGACATGCCGAAAACCCTGATGTATGAATACTCTGCTTCTATATACCAATGTTCTACATTGCTCAAGTTGGCCGTGATTTTATCTGAAATCTGAGGAGGTGGATGGCCGAAGAGAGCAACATGCATTGGTACCATTACCCAGTTAAAAATATCGTAGATGAAATATTTGGCCTTATCCTCCCAAAGCTTCGAGTGGTAGACATGGATAGGCTCAGCATCAGACAAATTCCAGCTCCAGCTCATTAATGGGAAAGGTGTCATGAATAAAATAAAATAACATCCATGATGTAGGTAGACATAAAGAATAAAGATGTTCTCCTGCTGGATTTCTGTGCTTGATATTCAATAATTCGACTGGTAAGACTGTCCGACATCAGTTTGGCCTAGTCGAAAGAAAAACCTTCAGTGACTATATAAATGAGCGACACCCATGGGAGGAAAAAGTGAGTTGTGTCGTCCTTCCCATACAGTCTAAAGGCCATCATCGCTACATACTTGAACTGTGGCTCTAAAGAGGAGATTAAATAAATTTCATGAGTATCGACCCTAAATTTCACAGGGTGTGAAAACCAGTCTTTGATTAGATCGGATAATTTTTTCCCGAACTGCTCACATTCCTTATTTTTGAACTCCTCTAGGAATTCAGTATTGTAAATATGATTTGGAGTGGGTGACAATTTATACATTTCCTGTAGGTGCTCTGGTCTGAAAGACCTGACTACTTCCCTCTGTACGTTGAAAATCGTTCTAGTCAGGAGGTCTACATGGTCCAGTGCCCATCTGACCATATCATAATAGGGGAGAAGCCATGGCCTTACTGCTATCTTGTGAATCTCCACTTGAGAAATGATTTTGTATTTGGTGGACATGTCATCGTTCTCCTCATCGTAGGAATCATCCGAGCAATTTATCACCTCAGGATGCAGAATATTGGAAATATGCGTCCATGTTTTAATAATATTGACACTTCGAGGTGAAGTATCATAAACAATGTCTGAACCTTGGCTTGATCTCTGGACACCTTCCCTGGGTGCTTTTCGTGGAGCCACAATGTATGACCTTGCAATTAGATCCCCTGTCGCAAAATATTGAGAACACAGACATAAGTTATCCTAGTGAAATAACTCTGGGCACAGTAGAAAGAAAAGATGAGATAATGAAAGAAAACCCTCTGCTTAAACACTTAAGTTTGTTCTAGACCTTGTCGACAGAACGATTAAATGGTTTAATGGAAATATTTTAGTAAATAAGTGGGATCTTACTGTCAATGACTTCAGTGAAATTCAAATAAATGCAATAAATATTTGATGACTTGTAACTTGGGGAAAGAGTAGAAACATTAAAAGCTTCATTCGTAGATCGCACAGTTAAAATATACTCAAGGCATTAGTCAATCCATCTTAGCTCCCTTAATTTCATGCTTTTAGTACTTTATACCCTTTTCGGTGCTTGTCATATCAGACAATTTCTCTTCTAGCCTTTGAGACCCAAAAACCCGAAATCACAATGGTGCGATATTATTTATAATTTGTGATTTAAGTTAAGCTTTTAATTAACCCATCTTAATTAATGAATATCACGACTTCGGGGATCGGAGTTACAAAGGTGTTGTGTTTTAAGGAAAGAATCGTCGAGTCACGAAATCACGATAGAGACTAACTACGATTTAAAAAGATTACTCTTGATATTTACCTGAGTGACTTGAAAAGACTTCGTAACTTCTTATCTCGGAGGTTCGGAAAGTGTTCGACGAGTAACTCCCAAAGTGTGAGAGAACGAGGTGATGACATCAAACGATCTTTACTTAGAGGCTCGATAACGGTGGTTAGAACTAAACCTTATCACTACTTTGCACGTCGGGATATCGGGGCTTGGTAGGTACATCGTGAAATACACGAGAACCCGAAATATGGCTTTTTGGGATTAATTATAACCTCTTATTTATTTATAAAGAAGGGCGGCTCCAACCTTTGAACTAAGAGTATAAAAAATAAAATAATATGTTCCAACACAGAGAATCATTGATAAAAATAACAAGGTGTTTGGACCCATTCCAGTAGGAGTATGACTAGATAGGGGGTTTGAGCATATCATAGAGCTAGAAGAGGGAGCAAAACCAGTCATCACCACTCCCTACAGACACCCAAAGAAGTACAAATATGATATAGAAAAGGCCATCAAATAACTGTTAGACATGGGTCACATTAGACCAAGTTCCAGTCCTTTTGCATCGTCAGTGGTACTAGTAAAGAAGAAGGATGGAACCATGCACATGTGCATTGACTTCAGGGCATTGAACAAGAAGACTATTAAGAACATGTATCCCATTTTGAGGATTGATGAACTTTTGGATGAGCTCCATGGGATTGTTTATTTCACCAAAATTGACTTGCGCTCTGGCTATCATCAGATAAAAATGAGGGAGTAGGACATCCCCAAAACCGCCTTTAGATGTCACTACGACTACTATGAATTCCTAGTGATTCTAGTTGGATTAACTAATGCACCAAAAAAATTTCAATATTGCATGAATCACGTCTTCAACAAGCAATTGAGGAAGCACCTCCTTGTTTTTTTTTATGATTTGTTGATCTATAGCAGAACTTGGGAGGAACATCTTCAACATGTGAAGCAGATTCTAGCCATCATGGAAGACCAATCCTTGTATGCCAAGGAGTCTAAATGTGAATTTGGAATGACAGAGGTCCTCTACTGGGGAAACATCATTGGAGAAAAAGGGGTACAGGTACACCAAGAGAAGATCCAATCCATATATGACTAGCCCACACCTAAAACCCTTACAGAGTTGAGGGGTTTCTTGGCATTTGTTGCTATTACAAGAGGTTTGTCAAGGGTTTCTCATAGCTTTGTGCACCCTTAACCGATTTGACCAAGACGGGGGCTTTCAGATGGAGTTCAGAGGCACAATTGACATTTGACTGAATGAAAAAGGTAATGAGAACATTCCCATTTTTAGCCCTACTAGATTTCATCCAACCCTTCACATTGGAGTGTGATGCCTCCTGTTAGTGTCAGAAGTCACCTATGGATTGCGGCAGAGGTAAGATTGATACCCATCATATTTTATGTCACATATTGGTTATAAAAGGGTCAAATGGGCGTAGTCTCAGGGAAATATCGTCTTAACTCAGAAAACTGGACTGATATGCACTAGCAGGTGAGGTCTTGATTTAAATTCATACAGTAAGTTGTAGTAAGGGTGAGTAGGAGGAAGACGCCATCGACGAAAATGCAGAGGTCTTCCAAGGACACTGAATCCTTCAGTAGCCCAAGGAGGAACAATTTAAACACAAGAACTTCTTGAATTTAAATCTCATAGATGCTAAAAGGAACCATAACAACACTATAATCAAACTTTCATCATAATGCAGTCACAATAG
This sequence comes from Picea engelmannii, assembly GCA_009831015.1. Classification (NCBI taxonomy): domain Eukaryota; kingdom Viridiplantae; phylum Streptophyta; class Pinopsida; order Pinales; family Pinaceae; genus Picea; species Picea engelmannii. The sequence goes on along the minus strand of ML778048.1, from coordinate 1,366,366 downwards.
TTCAAGTGAATCATTCAACCATGAACTTTTTCAGCATCAGAGGGAAACAAGAGGGAGTAAGAAAGCTGACTGTCATTAAACAAGATGTCTCAAATGCATATACATAACCATACAACCAAAATGCTCATTCAAACTTTACAATACGGGAGCTTTGCTCTACCATCGACCCTTACAAAAATATCAAAATTGAGTATTTATACTCAAAACAAAAATCACAGAAGCATAATTGAGAAGTTGCATTGAAGGATTTATGTGTGCATGCTTCCTGTCAGACTGTGCATACAGTCTTTGATCAGATGTGAACTTCGATCAGACGCAAGCGGGCTTTAGGATGAACCTGCCGATGAGCTAACTAACTGGCGGTCCTTTCCTGCATTTTCTACTTATTGCAGAAATGACATTCAACCACCACCAACCACCTTCATAACTGCTTCATTGGGATCAGGGAAGGATCAATTCAACTTTTCACCTGTAAGACGTGTCAACCTCAACATTCGTCATATGGATCTGATCTGGATGTTTACAGGGAAGTCTGATGATAGACATGGCTGTTGATAAAGTCATTGACGCACTCGATATGGATTAGCGAGCAGGAGATGGCCAGGTGGACATCTGTGGATGGACGAGGAGACTGAGGATGGAGTGGGGTCACACAAGTGGGAGATGAGGTGTAATGGGATGGAGGTGATGTGGAGCGAGGGGGCATAGGTGGCGAAAGATGAGAATGGGACAGGTACTGGCGAGATAGTGAGTGGAAGACAGATGGAGGGAGCATAAGCGATGAGGAGCGACCAATTGTTAGCCTAGGATAGGAAATTATGTGCACATACGCATATTGGGGCTGCGAAAAGAAGTTTAGAACTTCCCCACTTTTGGCCCCGATGTTCATCTTTAGCCGACACGTAGCACCTTTACAAACCATGGTTGTTTTTCCTAACCGGCTCTATCCTTTTTATC
>ML778048.1:1319693-1365257 GCA_009831015.1 Picea engelmannii | reverse complement strand
ACAAATAAATGTGATAACACCTCTGGGGAGGGTATTGGGGCCGTGCTAATGCAGAATAGGCACCCCATTGTCTATGAAAGCTAAAAGTTGAGGGGCCCTGAGCTTCTCTACACTATCTACGACAAAGAAATCCTAGCCATCATGCATGCATTAGCCAAATTCAGACAATACTTGGTAGGAGCAAGGTTTGTAGTGAGGTCATAGCACAATAAGCTTAAGTACTTTTTGGAACAGAAGGACTTAAATGAGAGGAAACAGAAGTGGGTGAGAAAAATATAGGTCTATGATTTTGACATTGAATTTGTCAAGGGGAAGAATAACGTAGTGGCATATGAATTATCTAGAAGGCCATCAATTTATGCTATGACCAAAATTTTAGTCGACTGGAAAGCCCACCTCTTGGTAGAATAATCAAAAAACCAGTTCTCTTTTCATTTGATGGATGGACAGATACATGAATAAAACTTTAGAATCATAAATGACGTCATCTACTACAAGGGTCAGATTTTCTTGGTTCCTAAGTCATCCTTTAAGGCCAAGGTATTGCAGGCATGTCATGATTCACTGGTGGCAGGGCACCATGAATTTTCAAAACATATAGGCAGGTAAGGGAAAGGTTTTCATGGAGATGTCTCAAAGAAGATGTAGTGTGCCACATAAATGAGTGCACTACTTTCTAGGAAAACAAGGATGAGCATACGCATCTAGTAGGACTGTTACAAAATCTGCCCATCCCAGAGCACAAATGGGAAAGCATCTCTATGGACTTCATCACAGGATTACCAAAGGTGCAGGGGAAATATTGTATTTTTGTGGTGGTGGACAGGTTAACTAAATTTGTACACTTCTTCTCCATTTCCACAGACTTCAGTGCAACACAGGTTGTAGATTTATTCTTCAGGGATATCTTCAGACTACATGGTTTACCCAAGACCATTGTTAGTGATAGGGAAAACTGATTTTTGAGAACCTTTTGGCATGAATTAGTCATGTTGGTTGGTATGGCCTTGACTCCTAGCACCATTTACCACCGCCAGACTGATGGGAAAACCGAAATAGTCAACAAGTGGGTGGAAGGTTACCTCAGAAATTATGTAGCAGGGCAGCAGAAGGCATGGATTATGTGGCTTCACCTAGGGGAATACTATTACAACACCACTTATCATATGTCCATTGGTATGACTCCATTCAGGGCCTTGTATAGTTATGACCCTCTCTCTTTTGTAGATATTTCTTTTAGTGATATTAGAGCTCCGATGTTATAGGATTGGGTGCAATAGAGTTAGGACATACTCCAAGAGCTTAAATATCACCTGCAAAGAGCACATAATCAAAAAACGGTTCAGGGAGAAAAGAACAAGGTAGAGCGTATATTTGAGGTTGGTGACATGGTCTACTTAAGGCTCCAACCATACAGAAAGGCTTCAATCAAGAGGATTGGAGCAGAAAATCTTCAACCCCAGTTATTTGGACCCTACAGGGTCAACAGAAAGGTAGGGGCCATGGCTTATGAGCTTGATCTTCCACAGGGTAGTAAGATACAAAACATTTTCCACGTGTCATGCTTGAAGAGGGCCATAGGCCAACACATCACTCCACTTGAGGCACTACCACCCTTAGATGAGGAAGGGAAATTGATACTGGTGCCAGAAGAGATACTGGAGGTTCAGGAGAAGAAACTAAGGAGAAGGAGCATCAAGGAAGATTTATTGAAATGGAAGGACTTTCTTATTGAGGATGCTACGTGGGAGAGTGAACAAGTAATACAGGGGATAGATACATAATTGCTTGTAGGAAAGAAATTCATAGTAGGGTAGACTGTAATGTCCCCCACCTCTTGATGAAGAGTATTGGAGGGACTTAGTAGTCTAGTCACCCCCACTAGACTATAGTATCATGTAGCAAGGGGGAAAAGTCATCCAGGCTCAACGTTCTAATATTAAGTTGACTTGAAAAGGTAAAAAGTAACTCACTGAAGGATTAGAACACTTGAGGTTGAGTTAGGAGTTGAACTTAAGGGTTACCTAACTCAACAGGGAAATAGAATGGAGGTATAAAGGGAAGCCTATGGCACACCTCTCACTTATCTAGGGTTTGTATTCTCAAAGGCATCAAAACTATGTGCACACAATTTTGATGGATTTGAGAATACAAACCCTAGAGAACTATTCAGTGGTGAAAACTTCCACCTATCTTGTTCCAAGCTTTGTATCGGGGATGGAATACTCCACCCACACCATTCTACAACATTCACAGGTATCATCACTCATCCAGTATGTCTGCAGGCCGTACCCTTGAGGGTTTTCAGCAGGAGGGCACACCATTCATTGAGGGAAGTTCGATCTAGGAGATTGGTAGGGCTTTGGGGCATTCTAACACTTGGGTTTTTCTTGCAGGGCCTTGATCATCATTTCTAGTGCATTTTGAGAGGGCTATTCTTGTCGGATTATTTCCTAGAGAATTGACACGATTTGGAGAGAAGGGGGCACTATTGAGATTCATATCTCCTCAGTTTGGAGGGGTTATACTTCAGATCTGACCTTGAGACTTCACCTAGTGGCTTGCAGTGTCCCGATCTATATTTCGAGGGATTTTCAAGGAATTTTGAGGTCTCTCTCATCAGGGCCAAATTATTGGGCATTGACAGGATTTAGGAGGGTGCAACTTCAGTTAGGGTTTCAACATTTGGAGGAGAATCCCTTGGAATTTAGGTCTAAAACTGTAGGAGGGGGTTCTACACACCCTGATCTATCATTCTACAGGATTTGGAGTCATTTGGAGGCCTCCATCAGCCAGGCCAAAATATTGGGTCTTCTTAGCACTTAAGGAGGACATGCCATCAACCAGGGGGGTTGGACTTGACCCTGGTTCTTCTTGTATTGGTTTTCATTCTGTATCCAGACTTTGGAGGCTTACATCTTCTTATCGAGAGCATTTTGTAGTAGCTCATATCTTATCTAGTGGAGCTATCTGATGTTATTCTAGATCTGCATCCTTATTGTATTAGGTTCTTTCTTATTATATCAATAAAGGTAAGATCTATGCTGTTTGGTTCCATATCTTGTGTTACTAGTCATATCTTGTATTCAATTTTTTATATATTCATATCTATGTTTTTTAATTAAAATATAAACCCTAAGACATAACTCAGAAGTAAACCTGCAAGAAAACACACATCTATTAGTTAAACAATCAGCAGTGAGTGTTCCAAGCGAACAATTGGCTTGGGAACATTACAACACCTCTCTTGGGCGCTAGTCTTCTAGGGTTTGCAAGAACCCTCTTGTGTGATAGGTTTTCTCGGTGGTGAAGGTCTTTCTCTTGAAGAATATAGCAAAGGATTGGCTGGGTTTTCCTCCCTTGTTGAGAAGGGTTTCACAAAATACTTCTTGTGTACTTGTGCACGATGTTTCTTCTTGTGATCTTGGTTGATGCAACAAAATTGATTATGATTTAAGTTAAATGCTAAGATGAAATGAACCTCATGCTTAAGCCTAGATTATTGAAAAATCAACACGGTTTCATAGCATAGGTCTTGAAGAACCCCTTGCACAAGCATCTACCAATCATCTTCTTCTCATTTCTACAGAACCGTACGACCCTCCTAGGGTCTTCGAAAAATCCATACGACCCTCTTTTCTAAGGTGTTCCAAACCATAATTCTTGGACATTGGGGCTGAAATTTGGACAGGAGGGTACAACCTCCTTCAACGCACCTCCAGAAGCTCTTAAAGTGAAATTCTAAGAATTTTTTATTTTTGGCCCCAGGATTTCTAGGGTTCTGCAAATTTCTGCAGGTTTATGGTTTTTATGGTTTCTGTAGCTCTTTGAAGAATCCTTCAAGATTACATGTGTTCTTATTACTTTCAAGGAATATTTTTGACAGTCATAAGCCCAAAAAAACCTAAGGTTGCTAGCCTAGCCCAACCGTTAGGTTTTCTAGCCCAGTTTACAACGGTTTATGAAGAATCTAAAATTATGATGAGTATAACTATGATGGAAGATAAGCTTGATGAATCAATCAACTTCAAGTTTCTAGAATACAAGACTTCAGAGGAAGACTTATTGTGGGTGATAAAAAAAGGTGACACTGTGACTACCTTCTTCATGAAGATTCCAGAGGAAAAAAATCAACCAGGTGCAATTAGATAAATCATATCATCACCCTCAGGTATGCACTTGTATATATATTATTTGTATCATTGCCATGAGGGTGATTGTAGGAGGAAGGAAAATTTTTCTAAAGTCATAGATCCATAGAGATCTCATTGCATTCAGAAGAACAACTCATTGGAAGTGAAGAATCCAGGTTTGATTGTTGAAATTGTCATTCATCTAACCTATATTTCTTAAGTTTGCTACATTACAAGTAGGTGTTGTAGCTGAGACAACAAATCTTAAATTGTTTTGATTCTAGAGATGTACTCATTATTATCCTTTAGGAGATATTCTTGTTTTGGTTCCTCTTGTTTTCTTGTTCCAGATAGGTTAACAACAAAAGAAGATGTTTATCCTTCAGAGGGAGTCACTTGACTCATAGGGAGTCAAAATTATTTGAGAAAGAGGGAGAATAGAACCATCATTGATGCAACCAATGCAATAATGCATGATCAAAATATTTCTATGATTCTATGGGAAGAAGCATGCATGAAATAGTATATGTTCAGAACAAGAGTCTTCACCAGACTTTGAAAAACATAACTCCTGAAGAAGCCTTCATCAGAGTGAAGCCTGATATTGAACACTTCAAGATACTTGGGTGCCCAAGTGTATTTTCATGTACCCAAAGAGAATAATTCCACGCTAGACCCTTCAGGAAGAAAGGATACATTTATGGGATAACAATGAATCTTTGAAGACATTCTAGATCTACATCCCTGGTCAAAGATAGATTGAGACAAATAGATATGTTGTCCTTGAAAAGATATATCCTTTCAAAGATCCAGAGAATCTTAGATGGAGATTGAGAGTGAGACAATACCTTCTCCCCCTTCTGCAGTTCAGAGGGAGAAAAACATTATTCCAGCTGATGCAGTTGCTCTAGTTGATATGTCCAGAGATATTGCAGTAGGAAATAAAAGGCCTGCCTAGGCTCACTCTGTAGGAGGCAGAAACACATACAAGCCTCTCAAGGCACACCCCGAGAGAAGAAAGAGATTTTTCGAACTACTCTTCAACCATGAGCCACATCTTTGATTCTGAGCCTTCTTGTCATAGAGAAACAACATGAGAACAGGTATGGAAAGATTCCATAATAGAAGAATACCAATATATCTTAAATAATGATGTATAATATATTGTTCAGAGACTATAAGGGGAGTCTTTGGTGACTTCCAAATGGATCTATAATATCAAGCATGAAACTAATGGAAGTGTCGAGTAGTAAAAAACGAGATCTATATCCAAAGGATTCTCACAAAAAGAGGGAGTTGTCTATGATGAGACACTTGATCTAGTAAGCCCGATACACTTCCATCCGTACTACCATCCATGAGTTGGAAACTATGTTAGATGGATGGATTCTTGATGAGTTTGGGTTTTCAACAAGAGTGTTGTAGATCCAAACCTATATTATTACAGTGTTGGTGACGAGACCCTGATTTTGATGACTTATTCATAAAGCCTTGTTATTCGATACAAGTAAGATTTGAATTTTGATTTCAAGATGAAGGATGTAAGTATGATGCACTACTTCTTGGGACAAGAAGTATGATGCACTACTTCTTGGGACAAGAGGTATGATAGAGAACTGATGAGATTTTACCGAGTCAAGGAAAATATACAGAGGGAATATTAAAAAAGTTCAATATGACAAAATGCAAATCCACAGTGATGGATTTGAAGAAAATGAATGATGATGATTCAAACAAGATTGATCCACAATTGATTGGATCAATGATGTATTTGGTTAAAACTAGACTTGATTTGTGCTATGTAATGAATGTACTTAGTCATTTCATGAGTCAACCAAGACATACTCACTGGAGAACAACAAAACATGTATTGAGATATCTACGAGGCATAGTTAGATATGGCCTGAGATATGCCTCCAGTGAAGACTTGAGTTTGCAGGGATATGAAGAATGGAAAAAAAGTACAGTGGACTGGAAGAGCACATCAAATTGTTGTTTTCCATGATTTCTTGGTGCAGCAGGAAACAAAGCTCTGTGGCCTTGAGTACCAAAAAAGAAAAGTATATAGCATTGATTGTGCGAAGTAGTGTGGCTCCACAAACTTTTGACATATTTACTTGATCATGAGATGGATTCTATGATGATAACCAGAGTTGTGTGTGAATCACCTTGAGAACCTAGTGTTTCATGATAGATCGAAACACATTGAGATAAAATATATTAGAGACATGATGCAAAGGAAAATAGTACACATGTAGTACCTTCCTACACACGAGCAGATTGCATACATATTCACCAAATTGTCTTGGTGAAGAATACCTCCCCAGTTGAGAGGGAGTGTTGATGAGTACAGCCAAGACAAAGTTCAAAGTACCTCTGTTTGAGACTTGTCATGTTGAAGAATGCTTCCCTAGATGAGAGGGAGTGTTGATGATTGAAGCTACGTGAGACATTCTCCAGGACACAAACCTAAGAGAGATCCCTTGAGATGGCTGTGTGGTTCCTATATGAGACAAAGCTGGAATGTAGTGATGGCCTCCTCCTTACAGAGAGTTGAGAAGAAGTCTAGATGATTCTCTTGTGTAACATAGTGAGAAAGGAGATCTGCAGAGTTGGACATGCCTATGGATGAGCACAAGGTGAACGTTCAAAATCCCAAAGTGCTGGGTGCATTGTCATGAGACAGAGATGAAGATGATGTATTAACATCCTATTAGAAAAGATTTGATGAGGAAAATCCAGATGACTCTCCTGTGTAATGCAATGGGAAAGAAGATATATTGAGTGGACGTGCCTGTGGACGAGCACAGGTGAACATGATCCTAGTGGCTGAGCACTAGTGAGAAGTGGTTCTTCTGTGTAATGTAGTGAGCTAGATATATGGACATCCCTATGGATGTTCCCCTAGTGGCTGAGCACTAGTGGGTGTATGAGATCCCTTGCTATATTTTTCAAGAGTCAGACTTGCCTGTAACCCTAATTGTAATGTAAAGGGTACAGGTCGACCCCACCTTAATGTAATTGATAATTAATGTAAAAGATAATTAATATGGTTAATATTAATTATTCTATGAGATAGAGAGGTCGGCCATGTTGTTCCAATAAAATATTCTATTGAAAAGTTCAGTCTAGTATAAATAAAGGTAAATTCCCCATTGAGGAATCATATCTTTTGTGTGAGTTTGGAAATTTCAGCAAGTACATCTTCTTGAGAAAAGTGCGCACCTCTCTTGGGAACTAGACTTATAGGGTTTGCAAGCACCCTCTTGTGTGCTAGGTTTTCTTGGTGGTGAAGGTATTTCTCTTGAAGAATATAGCAAAGGATTGGTTGGGTTTTCTTCCCTTGTTGAGAAGGGTTTCCCAGGATACTTCTTGTGTACTTGTGCATGGTGTTTCTTCTTGTGATCTTGTTTGCTGCAAAAAAAATGTTTATGGTTTAAGTTAAATGCTAAAATTAAATGAACCTCATGCTTATGCCTATCTTATTGAAAAATAAACACCCTATTCCATCACTGTCTCCCTCCTTCCTCCTTTCAAACCTCCACTCCACTCCTTTGCAAACTGTTTCTCCACCCATCGGACTCCTCCTCCACCAGTCTACAAAAATGTAATGGTATGGTGTGGGTGGGTCGATATCTGACCACCTGGGTGCAACCACCCCCACACCACCCTTCCACCACCAATCCATTTGCAGTTTAAAATTTTAGGGTATGGTTTGCCAGGGGATAGTGACATGAGCCGATTTTGGCGCATACAGTCACATGGGCGACCTAGAGCTTGTCAAAAAGGATTTGAGCATGTGGTCGTATGGACTATAGTCCATCAGGGGGTGGGAGGGATTAATTTGAATTTTGATTATATATATATATATATATATATATATATATATATATATATATATATATATATATCCCTGTTGTAGTGGTTGTTGATATCCCTCCTAATTTTGGCATGCTATTATCTAGGTCATGGGCTGCAAAGTTGAAAGGGACTCTGGAAATGGATATGTCATATTCCACTATCCCTGTTTTTGGTCAAGATAGGAGGTTGTATAGGGAAGTATTTCTCAAATACATGACCAATGATAAATCCAAGACAAACAACCATCCCATTTATTCTGTGGAAATTAAGATTGGTTCTTCTATTTTCTTTAATGATTTGAGTTTTAAAGATAAAGTGCTTGACATTGACATGACTTCCACAGAAAAATCTGATCAGCAGACTGAGAAAATTTCAAAACAATAAGAAAGTGAAGATAATGAGATGTGGAACATGAGCTTTGATGGGGATGTTAGCAAAGAAGGAGCAGGAGTTTGTGTGTGGATTAACGCCCCCAGAATGGCCACCAAACTTTGTTGTTATAATCTTGCATTTGAGTGCACAAATAATATGGCTGAATATGAGGCATTAGTATTGGGGTTGAAGACTTTGAAAGAAATGAGTGCTAAGAGGATAGATTTTCATGGAGATTATGAGTTGATCATAAATCAAGTGAAGGGAATATATCAAGAAAATCATCCCAGATTAAGAACATATGGGAATATAGTGCTTGACTTGCTTGAAGAATTTTCAGAATACAGTCTCTCAGCGATTCCAAGGGGTCATAACCAGATTGATGATGCTCTAGCTACTTCACCCTCAGTTTTCAAAATTCTAAATTTTTCCTAGCAGGGGATAAGAGATTGAGGTCAAGCACAGACCGACAATGCTTGGAAATATTAAGTACTGGAAGATTTTTGAAGATGATAAACAGATAGAAAGTTTCTTGAAGATGGAAGGTGAATTTGAAAATCTGAATATTGATGAGGAATATTGTTGTGAAGAAGAAGATGCATTTGTGTTTTCAAATGATGGCTATTTCAAAAATCAGATTGCTGGAAAAGATATAATGTAGCTAAAAAATAACATCATTCCCAAAGGCCTGGTCGCATTAGAAAAACTCTTTGACAACAATGATGTGGCTAGGAGTCCTAAAATTACTACAAATGATGGAGATGTTGAATATTGCAACATTGGGATTCAACAATATCCCAAGATTATCAAGCTATCCAAGACACTTAGCCAGAGGTCAAGCAAAGGTATATCAATTTAATGAAATAATTTTTTGATGTTTTTTCCTAGAGTTATGAGGACCTGAAAGTTTATGATAGCAAGGTGATTCAACATGTGATCCCAATAAAAGAGGATCATAAACCTTTTAAACAAAAATTAAGAAGAATCGATCCTTTACTGTTTCCCTTGATTGAGAAAGAGATAAGGAAGTTGTTTGAAGACAAGATCATAGTGTCTCTGAGGTTTTCTAAGTGGGTGGAAAATTTGGTACCTGTTAGAAAGAAGAGTGGAGAGATAATATTATGTGTAGACTTCAAAAATCTGAATAGGGTATCTCTCAAGGACAATTACCCACTTCCTAATATGGACCACATTCTACAGAAAGTGGTTGGTTCTAAAAAAATATCAATGTCGGATGGATTCTCTGGGTACAATCAAATCATGGTACATCCTGATGATCAAGAAAAAACAACCTTTACAACACCATGGGGGACCTTCATGTATGCCAATATTCCTTTTGGGCTCATAAGTGCAGGGGAAACTTTCCAAAGAGCCATGGATATATCTTTTGCTGATGAGAAATACAAATTTATTGTTATTTACTTAGATGATATCACTATATATTCAGTTTCTGATGAAGAACATCTTAAACATATAAGAAGGGATTTTAAAAAATGTAGGAAGTTTGGCATTTCATTAAACCCCCAAAAGTCTAATTTTGGCATGGAAGAGGGGAATTTACTTGGGAAAATTATTTCAAAGGAAGGAATAAAAATAGATCCCAACGGAGTTGAGGGAATCCTAAAAATTGGCATACCCAGAAGCAAGAAAGAAGTGCAATCTTTCCCGGGGAAAGTGATTTTTCTAAGAAGATTCATCCCTAAACTGGATGAAATCGTAAATCATATCACCAACATGCTCAAGAAAGGAAGTGAGATAAAGTGAACCCATGAAGCCAAAAAATCTTTGAAGATATTAAAGTGGCATTTACCAAGGCTCCTGTGCTGGCCAGTCCTAACTTTGAAAAATAATTTATATTTTTTTCTTTTTCCTCAGAGCACACCATTGCTAGTGTTTTATTACAGAAGGATGGGAAGAATTTTGAGATGCCTATAACATATTATAGCAGGACATTGAGGGATTCCCCATTGAAGTATGATATCATGGAAAAATAGGAATATGCATTGGTCAAGGCCCTAAAGGAGTTTAGAGTTTATATATTGCATTCTCATACCACTACCTATGTGCCTAGAAGTTTTGTGAAATACATTTTAACTCAGCTTGATCCTGAGGGAAAAAGGGGCAAGTGAATAGTTTTGTTGTTGGAGTATGACCTTGAGATCAAACCTAGAAAGTTGATCAAGGGGTAGGGACTTGCAAAGATGATGGCACAAAAAATTGTGAGCTCTTGGGAATAAATTTCATTGCTAACTTGTCAACAGATTAAAAAGAAGAAAGGGCCCCTTAGGTATCTCAAATATTCCTTGACTCCCCATGGTATGATGATATTATCTATGCGTTGAGAAATTTGCAGCCTCCTCCTGAATTGAGAAAAACCAAGGCCATGTTTTTAAAGCTAAAAACATCAAAGTTTTGTATTGTGAATCAATCTCTGTATTGGAAGGATCCAGGAGGAATCTTGCTGAGTTGTTTGCTGGAGGGAGAAGTAGAAAAGACCATCAAAGAGTTTCATAAAGGTGATTGTGGAGGGCACCATTATTGGAAAACTACTATGCACAAGATATTAAGGGATGGTTTCTATTGGCCTAGCATTTTTCCCGATGTCTACAAATAAGTCTCAAGCCGTCATGAATGCCAAATTTTTTATGGGAAGATAAAATTGTAGTCTTTTCCATTGAAGCCCATCTCTATTGAAGAACCTTTTAGACAATGGGGCCTTGATTTCATAGGAGAAATTAATCCACAATACTCATTTCAACAAAAGTGGATACTAACAACCACATATTAATTCACCAAGTGGATTGAGACAATTCCCACCAGGCAAGCCACATATACTGTTATCATTCAGTTTTTGGAGAACAATATTTTGTCCAGGTTTGGGTGTCTAATCAAAATCATTATAGAGAATGCAACAACATTTAAGTCCAAGAAGATGGAAATTGTTTGCAGTGATTACAATATAACTCTTTGCCATTCCACAACTTATTACCCTCAGGGTAATGGATTGGTTGAGTCATCAAATAAGAGTTTGACCAGAATCATCAAGAAGTTGTTGCAAGAAAACAAATAGGCTTGGCACAAAAATCGCATTCATGCACTATGGGATGACAGGATAAATACTAAAAGGTCTATTTCCACTTCACCCTTATAGATTGTGTATGGCACAGAGACAATTTTTCCTACTGCATTAGGATTTCTAGTGATGAGATTGCTACAAGAGAAAGATGTTGAAATAGATGCCACTCGAAGGAGAACAAATGAACTGATCAATGGCCAAAAAATAAGAGAGAAAGATTTCAACAACTCTCTGCTATACCAGGACATGATTAAAAAGGATTTTGACAGGCATACTAAGGAATATTATTTTGAAGCGAGGAATTTGGTGTTGAAATGGGATGCAAAAAATGAAGATAGAGGAAAGCATGGGAAATTTCACCATCTGTGGCTGGGACCTTTCAAAATTGTGGCATACCATGGAAATAATTCCTATCTGCTACAGGAACGTAGTGGATATATATTCAGTGGAGGACCTGTGAATGGCGGGTTTCTCAAACATTATATCATTTAAAAGAATTTTCACCCTTTCCATTCATTTTATATAACCATTTTTGTTTTTCAGTCAAAGCAATTGAGATCAAATCAATAGAAATTGAACCCCAAAGAGAAGTCCCTAAGTTATGCTGAGTATGATTTGAGTTTTGTGAATAAAATGTTGATGAATTTTGTTGCAGGAGTAAAATAAATCCCAATGGGTATGCACTTGGTATTTTTTTCTTTTCTACCTCATTGGGAGGATAACATCCCCAGTTGGAGCCCATGTTATCACTAGTAAAAGTTTTGTGAGAAATGGAGATTTCTAGACTTAGCAAGGCACTAGATCAGTTTGGAGGCTTGACAAATTAGAGGATGGGGCTAAAGATAGAAGGAGGAAGATAAATCTGGTGGGGCACTAAGGTGATGGGGCCCAATACGTCACATATTGTGAAATATCCAGATTGATGGTCGAGGATCATTTCAGGGGGAGGAGTTTTATGAGGGTTAATTACTGAAAGCGGGCCAAAAACTAAACCATGGTTTTCGGTTGGGACCACATGACGCTAATGGGTTCATTTCAAGGTCAGAAGCGGGTTACCCCAAACCACTTCCTCATGCCCCCGAAATTGGAAAAGTAGATCAAGGGAATTTTTTGTTTATTTTATTATTATTCAAAATACTGGAACGCTTGAAAGTTGGCACAACCACCCCCATTAAAATGTATCTCAACAGTATGCCACGTTCATGCCATTTCCTCTCATTTCTTTTCATTTATCATCACCTCCATGGACACTATCATAACTTTAGTAACATAGCAAGACCCTATGTCAAATGAAGAAGCCCTAATTGACTGAGATTCGGGTGTTTTTGACCTTGAAATCACCATTTCGCCCATCTTCGTGTCCAGAATCAATCTGTCTGATAATGTTGGAAATCATATACCATTTCTGGAAGAAGTCCAGGCCACCATAGTCCCTTATGCCATGGAGGTCACTTTCCCTTTTCCCGAATTCATAGGTTGGTGCGCATAGCAGTATTCACAAGAAGAGAAAGTCATCATAAATAAACAAGGGTATGAGGTCATGTGTAGGGTAGAGAGTCTATCAATTCATGATTCCCTCGATATACCATAGACTTTCTCCACTGTGTCTGAACCTTTCAGTGAAGAAAATTTAATTAGGGTCTACAGAGAGTGTCCATTAGAAGTCAGAGATCTGTTTCTACAGAAAATTGTCAAACCATAACATCTTTTAGAGAGTCTGTCTTTGGCAATGAATGTGAGTATAATGGTCATTGAGGTCCAATGGGTCTTTTTGACGATTAAATTCGCAACGAAGTTTTTCCCTCAAAGTTTTTCTAAAGCCTATTATTATAAAAGCTAAATAATATTAGTAGGTGGGACCCCCTTGTAGATTGGAGATCAAGTCTGGTGCTTATTTGATGTTATGCTACTGTTCGACACTTCTTACATGGTTGACGATATCTTGTTTTATTAGATAATGGATCATGCATATTATACATGGTTCCTTTGTTGTTCCAAGCTCAAGTTTTATACCGATGTTTTTCATGGTTATCATTGTTGTCTTTCCTTGGATCTATTACTTGGGACACTTGCAACAAACATATGTTAGTAAAAAAAAATGAAAGGAAATTAAAAGGATATTAAGAAATGTTAACCCAAATTAAAAGGAGAAACTATCCTATGCTAACATGCTATACTATATGCATTAAAAAAATTGTGGCAAATCCTAGCTAATATATGATAGCCATGCGATTTATTGAGGTTTTATAGAACATAGTTGACATGGATTTCTGTATAGTGGAGATGGAAATATATGATGTGGGTGGTGCTCTTGGAAATTAAGGGTTGTTGGTCTTGATGCATGGTTCAAAGTGGATGATTTGTTTGATTAGTAGCTGGCACATACTAAGAATTGAATGAACTTGAAGTGTGGAGGTGATGTACATTTACTACACATCACCTTTACTCCTTTTGTTGGCCGCCACCCTAGTCGGGTTATTGTTCAAACATTGTTGTTGTGGTTATGCTCTGATTTCCTAGCAGAGAGGAATCGCTCAACCAACTCACGTTTTAAGGAGTTTGATTATAGGTATGTCTTTTTTTGGCCCTTCATGAGTCTTCTCTGGTTATGAAATGGATGTTGGCTCAGGTGTATTGGTTTTTTCCTTCCTTAAGTATTGTAACTGTGTAAAATTGTGATTGCGAAATGAAACGTTGATGATTTTCTCTACAATGATGTTGAAGTCATAGTGTTACTGGTCATCCTGGGTGTTTAACAGCCACAAGGGACTCTGTTATCCTTGATGGTTTAGTTGGAGGGTCTTTGTTGGTCTTGGTTGGCTGTCTTCACGCTTTTGTATTGCTGTATCCAGTCTATGGGATTTTATGGGGTTTAATGATTGGAAGCGCTTATGTCACCGCACATTGTACATCTAGGCATTGGGTTGTTTTCACTGCAAAGGGTCGCGTAGTGAGTTATGTTGTTCTTTCTTGGCCCTATCTTCACCTCAACGTTGTGGTTGTTTGACTGAAGAGACACGAGGGTTATACCCTGCGTGTGTTAGGTATCATTACCAAGATGAGTTAGAGCCTTATTCCTCTTTTGAGGCCTCTCTTGTCACAGGTTTTCATCACCTTGTCCACGAAGTAAGTTGTTTTTTTCTCTATGTATGTGTCATTAGTCTCATAGGTTTTACCATTGAAAGGAGTTGACTCTAGTGCTGGACAAGAAGCAAAACCTTAAATCCTCTAGTTTGAGGGTTTTAGAGAGACGATTGCCATGCCTGTTAGATTTACTATGGGTTATTGTGGATTGAAATGTATTCTCGATTAATTTAAATGAAGGCTCTTCCAATTGGTTATGTGACAATCGTGTTGATTTTGGTATCTCGTCATTTCCTGTGTTATTAAAATGGAAACACTGCATTGATAATTGGACAGTTCAAAATACACAGTCGCTCTCTTGTGGCTGATAACCCAATATTTTCTTTTGAGGAAGTTGCAACCTCGCTTCATGTAAATGCGTGGGTATGAGTGGTTTCCACAACATGTTAGGATGGTTGTTTAATTTTTCCACAGTCCAAGTATTTCTCACATGTTGAATTGGTTGATCGGTTGATACACAGTTACTTTCTTTTTAAATTTGAATATTATTTGGATTGATAACTTGGCACGATGGTTGAGTTAATACTGTGCTGTGTGTTTAGAATTATAAAATGGTAATGTTGCACTGTGGTTTTTGGGTGATTACCCACTGTGTATGTTATGAAAATCTGCGATTGCACACTTAGTTTTCTATATATGGATTTGTTGCATTTTGATTATGGTATTATGAGGCTGAGTATGTTGTTGTTGCCTTGTGTCAAAGGGATAGCCCCACATTTTGAATGTTTAGAATCAAAATAAATTTGGGCCTGTACAACCACAAAATTGTAACTATGTTTGGTCGAATGGTTAATTATTTCACGGAAGACTATGAGTTTGAATGATGATTGTTATCAGCGTGTTTAATTGGAAAGTCAAGATCTTTGCAAGATGAATATAGACCCTTGTGTTGACCATCCATTATGTATGCAATTTAGTTATTTAATGAATTAAAGCACAAAATCAAGCACACTTTTTATGTCTATATTTGATGATTGAAATGGTTGGCAGTAGTCGATGAGTACAGTGAAGCAATTGACTATGTATTCATTTGTGAAATTGCTCAGATATTAAATGAATAAAAACAAAGTGGTTAAAGATTTGATTAAGCACAATGGACTAGTTAATAAATAGAGTTGTTTGGCTATACACAATGGTTGTTAGTTGGGTCACAATAGTCATTCCGTTGGTGTATTTCCTTGTATATAACGATTACATGGATTACTTAATTGATTTCATGAACAATATCCATTTTCCTTTTTCCCCACCATTACTTTGATTTCCGCTAATTATAACCCCCTTGCCTTCCCATATTCATTTTTCACTCTTGTTCTAAAATTGATTACAATCCAAAGAATTTATGTGTGAAGCAGTTGGAAGTGGCAGTGTCTTGGTTGGATTACAATGATGTTTTTTTATTTTATTTGCATTACAGTTGATTGTTTTTGTCGTTGAACAGTAACTGTGCTCTTTTCCCCCTCATTATATCATGTTTATCTCAATACAAACCCCTCACATATCCCAGAACGTTTTGTTCACCCCCTGCTCATCAACAAACAATTTAAAAATTGGTATTGATTGGATTGCATGAGTCTGATATATTGTTGAGCCAAAATCTATTTCATATTTTTAAAGAGTTTTCATGTATGGTTAATTGAAATATCATTTTCTAATCAATCATGCATGCATGGATGAGATTTTCAAATAAAAGGCTAAAAACAAAGGTCTATTACACCTCTATCAAAGAGAAGGCCGCTATTGTCCCTTCCACATCTTCAGATAATTATGGTAAATCTGTGTCCTCCCACTTGCATTGGAATGACGATTGTTCTCATATGATAAAAAACATGAGACTTAAGGATTCCATATAGCCTAAGGTAGGTGCACAAGGACTAAAAGATGAAAGCATCAACAAAGGAAAGATGGCCTCACAAACTAGAAAATATGGCTTTTGAGTTTTATTTTATCTATTATTGGTGATAGTTGACTTCAAGAATGTTTGGACAATATGTTTTATTTGTGGATATATTAGTAATGTTTTTTGAAAATAAGTTTCAAATATCATTAACTAAATTAACAAATGTGAATGTGTGGAGGGGAGTCACAAGGAGGTGTGTTTTTCTTAACTAATATTTATGTTATTTTTGTCATAAGCTGATGGGAGTCACAAGGGGTCCCACCTACTAGTTATTATTTAATTATAACCCTTATTATGATTAGTACTTTCCCCCCTAACTAAAAGTTGGTTGAATCTTTTAATTAACTTAACTAATGAGTTGGTTCAACTACTTCAACCAATTCTAATTTGTTAAAAGCAAAAGGAAAGGGAGGAACAAGAGCAGGATGGAAGCATACGCATACTAAGGTTTGCTCTTTAAGTTTATGTTGAGATAGTTATGTTTTCATTCATTCATTTATTCATCACAAGCCTAATTGTCTTTTATGATAGTAGGGTCTTATTGTAGACAACAATATTCAGGGTTGAATCACATCATTCAGACACTTTTTTTTCAGAGGTGTTGATCTATCTTTGATAGTCTGTGTAGACTTGTCTGTTTGTGAATTAATTTTCATGACTGACAAAGGCTATTGTGTAGATTTGAGTGGGAAACAATATGTGGCAAGATGATCCAGCTTTTAGAGTTCAGTTTTGGTTTTTTTTCAGAGGTCCTTTTGTATGTTCCATCGGGGATGTCTAAGTTTGACTTTGGTCCAAAATTTTTGCATGAGATTTTGTAAACAAAATGACTCTTTGGTGTATTTGAATGAAATAAAGGATTTCTTTATATCTGGTCTGTCTTGATTATCATCTTGGTGAATTTACTTCTATCTTTACATTTATTTCAGCAACTGATATGTTTATAAAATTACATAAAAATTAAATTTCTAGCAAGCTTTTTGTTGATAAAATACTAGCCTAAGCACTCGTAATTAATATTTGTGAGTTAGGGTGTTATTTTTGTTGGGTATAAATATAGGGTGATATTCCTATCTACTTTTCTCTAGAAAATAAGAGTTTGAAAATGCTTGAGTAAGATCATTTCATATCTTTTCTTCAACATTTATTTGGAGACCATACTAGGGAGATCTTCGATATCTCTCCGATTAATTTTTATACTCGATTTTCATCGATACATATTTCTTTTTCTGAAATTGTTTCTTTGACTATTCCTATTGCGAGGCATCCCATCCTTGAGCCCGGTCTCCAAGACCAAACCAATATTTCTTTGAACTTGTTTCATACTATTTTAGACACTGCCAGGACCTGTGGTGAGCTTAACCGTTCTTGGGCAGCGATTGAATGAGATATTAGTACTCAATAACGATTGGAGGGTAGACGTAGGTATCCTAGAAATCAATAGTAACCCTTTTGTTTCTTCAAGATTTGGTCTTCTTTCATGTCCTTAGACTCTCGTTCTTCTAGAAGAAGAAGAGGCTTATCACTTGAAATCAATCCTATTGCTGAAATAGGAAGAAGGAACATTGTGTTATCTTCCCAACCAAGTTCTCTAAGGAGAACTTTATCCGATTCATCCAGTTCGTCTTTCTTTCCCTCACCTATCATCCACAGGATGACATCTAATGGAGGCTTTGGTGGCTTTGGAAGTGCTCCATCTTCTCAGTCTTCATTGTCATCAGTGATTGGTAGCTTATATAGTCACCATATCCTTGTCCAATCTACTACAAACCCCACCAAAGTCATTAAAAAGTATGGGATTTTTCAATTCGAAGAAGAGGCCACAACCACATTGTGGCATGTGTCCTCTCCTCATAACCTATCACCTTCTACTCATCCACTTCCGAAGTTTAAAGAGAACTTGCCTAAGTTTTCAGGAAATAACACTGTCAATACAAACAAACACTTAGTGGCATTTTCCAATGCTTGTCATAACATAGGGGCCAACAACAATGATACATGCATGTGCTTGTTTGTCAATTCCTTGGAAGGAAAGGTTGCGACCGATTTCTTTGATCTTCCTCCTAATATTCTGTCTACCTGGGAGGAATTAATCTATTGGTTCCGATCCACTTATGGTCAATCCAAAAGCCTCACCGAGAAGTTAAGGGAATACAATAATGTCACCTATAAGGATGGTGAGACCATCAAGTCTTTCAACTTGCATTTCACCAAGTTGTATAATCAAATCCTTGAACTTATCCACCCTCAGAACCAAGCAACTTTCATGCATTACTACAATGAATTTCCTCCCCCCTACCATCATAGGATTGAGGAAAAATCCATTGATAATATCAGTTTCTCTCTGCATGCTTGCTCAGAGTATAAAGAATAGCTTGAAAGAACCGGTCTTCCCCAGGGAGAATTAGTTAGATAGACAAATATGTCCTCTCTCTTGCAACTAGTACAAGATATGAACAATCGTTAGATAGCATTTGAGTGGAAGGGTAATGTATCCCCACTCACCCCTGGAGATTCATCCTCTTTTACAACCCCCTTTAGAAATCCAGTTGAAAAACAATTTCAGCCTAAATCTATCCTGCCTCAGAGTTGGTGTAACTTTTGCGAGGAATACCAAGAAGAAATGACATATGAGGTAAAGAAGAGTGCCAAAGATAAGATCTTTGGTAAAATACCAGAAGCTACTATCATTGTCCTAGATTTTGCAGAGCCAGAGGATGTCATGGTCATCAACACTAGGAACAAGGCCTATAATCCCAAGGGAAAATTTGATCCTCCCCACATTTCTTCTAGCCCGAGCTCATCCTCAACCGATTCTACTCTCCAGGTTCCTAAAGTTCCCGAGAGTAAAGGAATCACTCCTCCTCCACCCTCTTCCAAATAAAATATCTTGAATCAGTTGGAAAACATCAAAGAAAATGCAACCCTTCTAGACATGGTTGCAGTCCCTGAACAATAGATGCATCCGAAAAAATTCATGGAAGGAAAAGCTTCTGTTGTAGTCAATCTTTCTAAAGAGGTAAATGAAGAGGATTCTTTTGTAAATAAAGTAGGTGTACATAAATTTGGATACCCTGTAAAAAATCCCCCTTTTTATATTTTTGTAAAGATTATGGATAAGATTGCCCATTGTTGCCTCATTGATGGTGGTTTGAGTCCAGTGTGATGTCGAAGACCATTATGGAAGAGCTAGGCTTGTATTGTAGAAATGAAAATGCCAGAAGCATGCTCTCCTATAATAATCTACAACAAAAGAGGATAGGTGAGATTAAAGATGTGACTTTAGTTTTGTGCGCTCATCCTGAGATAAGGACAACCCTCAACATTCAGGTAATTGATATGCGTGTAAGAAATTATTCAATTACCTTGGGAAGAGATTGGAAAGGCTTAACAGGTGGATACCTCTCACTTGATGGAACACATTTATCCATTCCTCGGAACAGAAAAAAAATTATAGTCCTTAGAGAAGGAAGAATATCACCTTACATAGAAAATGTCCCACAGCCTAATGTAAACTATCTCAAAGAGGACTTAGGAGTGTATTCCATCTTTTCCAAGGAGGATAATATTCCTTTGGAACAAATGAATTTAGATGATGGTATGTGGCAGTGGCACATTCACTTTGATGGTTCATGCTCTGATGAAGGTAATGGAGCCAGTATTGTCTTGATTTCTCCTGTAGGAAAAATTCATAACTTTTCTTATAGGTTGGAGTTTGCTTGCACAAACAACATCACCGAATTTGAAGTTCTATTATTAGGCATTGAAAATTCCTATAATCTTGGTTGTGGTCACCTTTTAGTTTTTGGGGATTTCGAGCTTGTTGTTAACCTTGTACATAATATTTATTACCCTAGCAACAAGTTGATGAAATGATACACCCAAAATTTTTTGCGCACTTATCTTGAGCCTATTATCTTTCAATATCACTCACGTAAAGAGGGAACTAAACTCAATCACTGATTGGTTAGCTATTTTTGCAGCTTATCCTAGTCGACAACTTCTGCCACACAGACCTGATTGTACCTTCCAATATCTATATTGTCCACATATCCATGACAATATAGAATCTTGGTAGGTCTTCCCTAGTGATGAGGGAATTTGTGCTTTTATCCAAAATGAACCTTTTAAGACTAAGGAAATTATATCTATAGAAGATAACAAGATTCCTAAAGGCTTGAATCCTCTAGAGAGTTCATTTTCTTCGAGTGATGTAGGCAACAAGGAGAAATAGAAAGAAGAGGAGTTGAAAAGGAAGGTGGGTGAAACCATCTCCTTGAACATTGGGACACCTGAGACTCCAAAAAATGTTAAAATAGGTGCCAAATGTTTGGATGAATAGAGAGAGAAGTTTTCCAAGATGCTTGGTGAATTTCAAGATTTTTTTTCTTGGTCTTATGAGGATATTCATGGTTTTGATCCTGGGATTATAAAACATGCCATCCCCATTCAGGAAGGTGTAAAACTAGTTCGGCATAAAAAAAGACCTATTAACCCTGCGCTAGAAGCAACTATTCAAAAGGAGTTGGAAAAACTCTTGAAGGCCAGAATCATCTTTCCGGTAAAGTATTCTGAATGGCTTTCAAATCTATTTCCTGTTTGGAAAACTACTGGTGAGATCATATTATGTGTTGATTTTCATGCATTAAACCGAGCTAGCATAAAAGATCACTTCCCTCTTCCTAACACGGAAATGATTTTGCAACAATTTGCAGGGTCACAAATGATGTTCTTACTTGATGGTTTTTCCAGTTGCAATCAAATCAAGGTAAAAAGGGAAGATAAATATAAAACCACCTTTATTACTCGTTGGGGTACCTTTTCTTATGAACGTATGCCTTTTGGTTTATCTAATGCAGGTGCCACCTTTCAAATAGATATGCAATTAGATTTTGATGATTTGATCAGTAAGATCATTCAGATCTACATTGATGACTTAACAGTATACTCTAAAATCTGATCAGATCATTTTGGTCATTTGAGAAAAGTTCTCATGTGATGTAGGAAATTTGGCATTTCTCTAAATATTTCCAAGTCCATTTTTGGTGTTACCGCGGGAAAACTCCTGGGACACATCGTCTCCGATTCAGCCATAAGCATTGATCCTGAAAGGATTGTTGCTATCCTAAATCTTCTTGCTCCCACTTCGAATAAAGAAGTTCAAGCTTTTATGGGGGTTATTAACTTTGTTCATAGGTTTGTCCCAGATTTTGCTGTGATGGTCAAACCAATTCATAATATGCTTAAGAAAGATCATTCTTTTTCTTGGACATATGATGTCGAAAGTGATTTTGAAGGGATTAAGAAAGAAATTAGTTCTGCACCGATTTTGGCGAAGATAGATTTTGAGAAGGAATTCACAATATATGTTAATGTTTCTAAGGAGGCAATTTCTACTGTCCTCATGCAAAATGATGACCAAGGAAATGAAAAACCGGTGGCTTACATGAGTCAAAGTTTGTCTGATGATGAATTTAAATATTCTTTTATTGAGAAACATGTTTTCCCTCTTGTTAAGGCAATTGACAAGTTTTGCCACTACATCTTAGGTAAGCATACGTTGGTAAAGGTCCCTTTACCTGCTATCAAGTTTTTTCTCCCACAGACTTATCTTTCAGGAAAAATTACACATTGGCTTGCCAAGATCCACTAGCATGATTTGAATATCATAACTTCTACCACTATCAAGGGACATGACCTAGCCCTTCACTTGGCCCAGTATGATGAGAATGGTAAAGAAATTGATGAAGAATATAGTTCCCTTTCAGCCCTCTTTTACATTAATGATCAGATCCTGCCTATGTCTGAACATCCTTGGTAAAAGAATTTGGTTTATTATTTACAGAACCAAAGATGTCCAGACAACTTAGACACTCATCAAAGGAGAAGACTATGTCTTGAATATGAAAAAAATGTCATTATAGGAGACTTTTTATTTTGAAGATCTGCTGATGGTGTGTTGCTTCATTGTGTAAACAATGAAGATGCACAAAAACTGTTGCAAGAAGCTCATGGCTCATCAAATTATGTCATTCATGTAGGAGGTCATTTCTCTGCTAAAACTACTACTTTCAAAATTATTAGAAAAGGATACTATTGGCCTTCAATATTTCGTGACTCTTATGTTTTCTCCAGGTCTTGTGACAAGTGCCAAAATTTTGTTGGGAAAGAACGCCTTTCAGCCATGCCATTACAACCTATCCTACCAGACTTTCCTTTTTCAAAGTGGGGATTGGATTTTATTGGTCCTATTAATCTCCCTTCTTCAGTCAGACAAGTTTTTATTTTGAAAGTCACAGACTGTTTTATAAAATGGTCTGAAGCTGTCCCACTTAAGCATTCCATAGACGATCAGGTAATTTTTGTCCTTGAAAATAATATTTTTTCCAGATTTGGTCTTCCATTAAAAATTATTACAAACAATGGCCCCACTTTAATTTATGCTAAGATGATTCAATTTCTAGCCAAGTTGGGGGTTGAACATTTCACTTCATCAGCTTATTACCCCCAAGGAAACGAGAAGGCTGATTATGCCAACAAAAATTTGGTAAGAATCATCAAAAGCCTCATTGAAGATAAGCCTCGTCAGTGGCATACTCTCCTCACCTATGTCCTCTGGGCAGATCTCACTACCGCCAAGGTAAGCACTGGTTATACTCATTTTCATCTTGTTTATGGTCAAGAAGCCCTCTTGCCAACGGAGTTGGAAATTTCTTCCTTTTGATGCTATAGATCGAAGAGTTAAATTCTTCAGATGCTTCGCAAAGGATAAATGCACTACTAGATTTGGAGGAACAAAGGATGTTTTCCTTGGATAATATTAAAAGGAGACAACAAACTGTTAAGAAGTATTTCAATAAGAGTGTCAAGACTGTCAAGTTTAAGGTAAATGAAAAAGTCTTGCTATGGGATTCAACTCACGCTGATAAGGGAAGACATTCAAAATATTAGAAATTATGGATGGGTCCTTTCAAGATCGCTTTTGTCTTAGGTACCAATTATTACATTCTAAAAGACTTACATGAGCGATTGTTTTCCTATAGCACTAACGGTTCTCACTTAAATCATTACGTGGAACCAACTTGAAAAGATCTAATGCTATCTGGAATTTCTGTATTTTAGTAATATAGCTCTGTTTTACGTTTTTTCTATTTTTCTTTTCCTTCTTATAGTAGTTGATTTCCGTTTTCTGTTTTAATCATTTCCTATTGTTTTTACTTTTCTATCACTTTATATTCTACTGGATTTTGCATTTTGTCTTTTTTTAGTTTAGTCGGAAATAAGATGTTGGATCAGTTATGCCACAGTGACACTCCTGCGAGATATTTTTAGTCAATAACAATAAAGATTACACGACTGTTATGATGTTTTCCCTGAGGACACACTTGAATTTGTTATCTACTTTCATTGCTATCATATAAAGAGATTGGTTATCTCCCGCTTCTTCTTTCCATTTCTTCATCCATTTGAAAATAAAAGAGTAGAGAATTTAATTTTTCTCCTTGAATTGAGAGAGGATTCTGGTTGAATGATTATGCATACAGGGATAACCCCCCCATACTTAACTTTTTTCATGAGTTATTCCCAATTCCCGGTCATTTTTCCATTAAATCTGCTCACTTCCCCCTGTTGCATAATTATTCTAGTTACATCTTCTAAAATTACTATTCTTATTCTGCAAAACCATGAGGTCTAAGTTCTAAATCTGTTGAAAACAAATTTCCCTGTGGAGTCTCCAGTTTGTTGACGATTAAATTCACAATGAAGTTTTTCATGCAAAGTTTTGCTAAAGCCTATTATTATAAAAGATAAATAATACTAGTAGGTGGGACCCCCTTGTAGATTGGAGATCAAGTCAGGTGCTTATATGATGTTATGCTATTGTTTGGCACTGCTTACATGATTGACAATATCTTATTTTATTGGATAATTTATCAGGCATATTATACATGGTTCCTTTGTTGTTCCAAGCTCATGTTTTATACCGATGTTTTTCATGGTTATCATTGTTGTCTGTCCTTGGATCTATTACTTGGGACACATGTGACAAACATATGTTAGTAACAACAAATGAAAGGAAATTAAAAGGAGATTAAGCAATGTGAAACCAAATTAAAAGGAGAAACTATCCTATGCTAGCATGCTATACTATATGCATTAAAAAGATTGTGGCAAATCCTAGCTAATATATGATAGCCATGCGATTTATTGAGGTTTTATAGAACATAGTTGACATGCATTTATGTATAGTGGAGATGGTAATATACGACGTGGGTGGCGCTCTTGGAAATTAAGGGTTGTTGGTCTCAATGCATGGTTCAAAGTGGATGATTTGTTTGATTAGTAGTTGGTGCGTACTAAGAATTGAATGAACTTGAAGTGTGCAAGTGATGTGCATTTACTGCACATCACATTTACTTCTTCCATTGGCCGCCACCCTAGTTGGGTTATTATTCAAACATTGTTGTTGTGGTTATGCTCAGATTTCTTAGCAGAGAGGAACCACTCAGCCAACTCGTGTTTTAAGGCGTTCGATTATAGGTATGTCTTTTTTTTTCTCTTCATGAGTCTTCTCTGGTTATGAAATGGATGTTGGCTCAAGTGTATTGGTTTGTACCTTGCTTAAGTATTGCAACTGTGTAAAATTGTGATTGTTAAATGAAACATTGATGATTTTGTATACAATGATGTTGAATTCATAGTGTTACTGGTCATCCTAGGTGTTAGCAACCACACGGGATCTCTGTTATCCTTGTTGGTTTAGTTGGAGGGTCTTTGTTGGTCTTGGTTGGCTATCTTCATGCTTTTGTATTGCTGTATCCAGTTTGTGGGATTTTATAGGGTTTAATGATTGGAAGCGCTTGTGTCATCGCACATTGTACATCTAGGCATTAGGTTGTTTTCACCACTAAGGGTCGTGCAGTGAGCTATGTTGTTATTTCTAGACCCTATCTTCACCTTAGCGTTGTGCTTGTTTGACTGAAGAGACACGAGTGTTATACCCTGCATGTGTTAGGTATCATTACCAAGTCGAGTTGAGCCTTATTCCTCTATTATGGCCTCTCTTGTCACATGTTTTCATCACCTTGTCCATGAAGTAAGTTGTGGTGTTCTCTATGTATGTGTCATTAGTCTCGTAGGTTTTACCATTGAAAGGATCCAACTCTAGTGTTGGCCAGGAAGAAAACGCTTAACTCCTCCAGTCTGAGGGTTTTAGAGAGAATACTGTCAGGCTTGTCAGGTTTACTATGGGTTATTGTGGATTGAAATGTATTCTCGATTAATTTAAATGCAGGCTCACCCAATTGGTTATGTGACAATCGTGTTGATTTTGGTATCTAGTCATTGCCTATGTTATTAAAATGGAAACCCTGCATTGATAATTGGACAGTTCAAAATACACAGTCGCTCTCTTGTGGTTGATAACCCAGTATTGTATTTTGAGGAAGTTGCAGCCTCACTTCACGTAAATGTGTGGGTATGTGTGGTTTCCACAACATGTTAGGACGGTTGTTGAATTGTTCCACAGTCTAAGTATTTCGCTCGACATTGAATTGGTTGATTGGTTGATACACATTTATTGTCTTTTTACATTTGAATATTATTTAGATTGATAAATCAACATGATGGTTGCGTTAATACTGTGCTGTGTGTTTATAATTATAAAATGGTAATGTTGCACCGTGGTTTTTGGGTGGTTATCCACTGTGTATGTTATGAAAATCTAGGATTGCGCACTCAGAGGTAATCACAACAGTTTTCTAGATATGGATTTGTTGCATTTAGATTATGGTATTATGAGGATGGGTATGCTGTTGTTGCCTTGTGTTAGAGGGATAGCCACACATTTCGAATGTTTAGAATCAAAATAAATTTGGGCCTGTACAACCACAAAATTGCAACTATGTTTGGTCGAATGGTTGATTATTTCACGAAAGACTGTGAGTTTGAATGATGATTTTTATCAGTGTGTTTAATTGGCAAGTCAGGATCTTTTCAAGATAAATATAGACCCTTGTGTTGACCGTCCATTATGTATGCAATTTAATTATTTAGTGAATTAACGCACAAAATCAAGCATGATTTTTATGTCTACATTTATTGATTGAAATGGTTTGCAACAGTCGATAAGCAAAGTGAAGAAATTGACTGTGTATTCATTTGTGAAATTGATCAGATATTAAATGAATTAAAACAAAGTGGTTAAATATTTGATTAAGCACAGTGGACTAGATAATGAACATAGTTGTTTGGCTATGCACAGTGGTTGTTAGTTGGGTCACAATAGTCATTTGGTCAGTGTATTTCCTTGTATAGAAAAATTATATGGATTACATAATTGATTTCATGAACAATATCCATTTTCCTTTTTCCACACCATTACTCTAATTTCCATTAATTATAACCCCCTCACCTTCTCATATTCATTCTTCACTCCCTATTCTAAAATTGATTACATTCGAA
Source organism: Picea engelmannii (assembly GCA_009831015.1). Classification (NCBI taxonomy): domain Eukaryota; kingdom Viridiplantae; phylum Streptophyta; class Pinopsida; order Pinales; family Pinaceae; genus Picea; species Picea engelmannii. Next base: position 1,338,310 of record ML778048.1, on the reverse strand, counting down.
AGCATTTCAGTGTGAAGCAGTTGCAAGTGGCAGTGTCTTGGTTGGATTACAGTGATGTTGTTTTTATTTGCATTATCGTTTATTCTTGTTGTCGTTGAGCAGTAATCGTGTTCTGTTTCCCCTCATTATATCATGTTTCTCTCAATACAAACCCCTCACATATCCCAGAACCTTTTGTTCACCCCCTGCTCATCAACAAACAATTTAACAATTGGTATGGATTGGATTGCATGAGTCTGATATATTGCTAAGAAAAAATCTATTTCATATTTTTAAAGAGTTGTCATGTATGGTTAATTAAAAGATCATTTTCTAATCAATCACACATGCAGGGATGAGATATTCAAATAAAAGGCTAAAAAAAGAGGCCTATTATGCCTCTGTCAAAGAGAAGGCCGCTACTATCCCTTCTGCATCTTCAGATAATTATGGTAAATCTGTGTCCTCCCACTTACATTGGAAGGAAAATTGTTCTCATATGATAAACAACATGAGACTTAAGGATTCCACACAGCCTAAGGCATGTGCAGAAGGAATAAAAGATGATAGGATCAATAAAGGAAAGATGGCCTCACAAACCAGAAAATATGGCTTTTGAGTTTTATTTTATCTATTATTGGTGACAGTTGACTTCAAGAATGTTTGGACAATATGTTTTATTTGTGGATATATGAGTAATGTTTTTTGAAAATAAGTTTCAAATATCATGAAATAATTAACAAATGTGAATGTGTGGATGGGAGTCACAGGGAGGTGTGTTTTTCTTAACTAATAGTTATGTTATGATTGTCATAAGATGATGGGAGTCACAAGGGGTCCCACCTACTAGTTATTATTTAATTATAACCCTTATTATGGTTAGTACTTTTCCCCCTAACTAAAATTTGGTTGAATCTTTTATTTAACTTAACTAATGAGTTGGTTCAACTACTTCAACCAATTCTAATTTGTTAAAATCAAAAGGAAAGGGAGGAACAAGAGAAGGATGGAAGCATAAGCATACTAAGGTTTGCTCTTTGACTTAATGTTGAGATAGTTCAGTTTTCCTTCATTCATTTATTCATCACAATCCTAATTCTATTTTATGATAGCAGGGTCTTATTGTAGACAATAATATTTAGTGTTGAATCACATCATTCAAACACTTGTTTTTCAGAGGTGTTGGTCTATCTTTGATAGTCTATGTAGACCTGTCTGTTTGTGAATTAATTTTCATGACTGACAAAGGCTATTGTGAAAAGTCGAGTGGGAAAAAATATGTGGCAAGCTGATCCATCTTTTAGAGTTCGATTTTGGTTTTCTGTTAGAGGTCCTTTTGTATGTTCCATCAGGGATGTCTAAGTTTGACTTTGGTCCAAAATTTCTGCATCAAATTTTTGTAAAGAAAATGACTCTTTGGTGAATTTGAATGAAATAAAGGATTGCTTTATATCTCATCTGTCTTGATTATCATCTTGGTGAATTTACTTCTATCTTTACATTTATTTCAACAACTGATATGTTCAGAAAATTGCAAAAAAATTAAATTTCCAACAAGTTTTTTGTTGATGAAAGACTAGCCTAAGCACTTGTAATTAATACTTATGAGTTAGGATGTTATTTTTGTTGGCTATAAATATAGGGTGATATTGCCGTCTACTTTTCTCTAGCCAAGAAGTGTCTGAAAATTCTTGAGTAAGATCATTTCATATCTTTTCCTCAACAGGTTTGTTCCCTCTTGAGTCATATTTTAGTTCTATATAATGATATAGATGTGGTCGAAGTCATGTTGGGTTTCCTATTGATTTTTTTTAGTCAGATTTTTGTCTGTCAGTACCTATCAGTTTTGATCAATTCATAGCTAATAATATTCATAAACAACTAGTGAAATTTCATTCTCTAAGGCATTTCAGATATTACACCTATTTGCTGAAGATTTTCCTCGAGACCAATAAGAGAGAATTCTTTGAAGTAGCATTCATATCAATTGAATGTAAGAGGATGAGATTGATCATCTTCATCAAGAAAGTTATTTCCAAGGATCACAGTTTGATTTTCAACACCAGTTTGCCTAGAGTTTTGGATGACATGAGGAGCTATCTGCAGCCAAATCCAGAAAACAGAGTGGGGGATTGGGTATTGTTCATGTACTCGACAATGATATGGGTTTATGGTTTTGATTAATACCCCTATATATTGCCAATATTTCAGAAACCCAGAGTCTTTTCCCTTGAATTCATGAGGAAAATGTATATTTTAACCTTGTACAATATTTACTACAAACAGATTTTCAGTAAAAGAAAAAAAAATCAATGGCAAATACAAACATTACACAGAGTTTTTTCCCCTGGAAACCGAAACCGGGAAAACCAACATATTCTATATTCATTCATGGTGATACATTGTTTACAATACAATATACATATAGGATCCAGTGTCATCCAAAACCCTAACCTAATGACCTGGATTAGTCAACAACCCTAATTCCTTAACTGAAAATAGAAAACCATTGGCAAGGAAACTATGTGTTGAAAAACCACCTAAATATGTGACATGTTTCCCGAGGCAGAAAAAATACTCGTGCAAAGAATATAACACATACCCAACATTCTCCCACTTGTTGTTCTCTTTGCATATAGGGGGTTACAGGGTGACATAGTCAACAATCCAGGGAAGCATTTCCCATGGATTGTCTACACCAAGAGAACTTCTCAGTGCTCATAGATTTTGTTCATGAGTCTGCAACATTCTTCAAAGTGTCCACCTTCATCAACGATACTTTCTTTTCTTCAATCATGTCTCTCACAAAGTGATATTAAATATCAATATTCTTTTTCTTTGAATGATAAGATGGGTTCTTCGCCAGAAAAATTGCACTTTGACTGTCACAATCTATCCTTACAACTTGTTTTACCAACCCAATACCTGAACACAGTCTTTGAAACCATACTTCTTCCTTACTTGCATGAGTGGTTGCCATGTATTCAACTTCTGTAGTTGAAAGTGCCACTACAACCTGCCTTTTTCTCATCCAACTTATTGCACCTCCAAATAGGTTAAACACATACCCACTTGTAGATCTCCTATGATCTAGATCTCTATCCCAGTCTGCATCCACAAATCCATGTATATCCACTACTTTGTCCAATCCTGGTCTTCCTTCGTAGAACAATCCATAGCTACCAGTTCCATGCAAATACCTGAAAACATTTTTTACTGTTGTCTAATGCTCCTTCCCTGGTTTTCACATATACTTGCTCAAAACTCCCACTGCATGTGAAATGTATGGTCTAGTACAGACCATTGCATACATCAAACAACCAACTCCACTCGCATATGGAACATGAGACATGTCCTCCTCCTCTTCTTGTGTCTTGGGACACTGATCCATAGATAACTTTACCCCAACAGGAATAGGAACCTTGACTGGTTTACATTCCTGCATATTAAACCTCTGCAATATTGTCTCCACATATTCTCTTTGATTTAACCAGAGTTTCCTCTTTTTCCGATCTCTTTTAATTTCCATGCCCAAAATGAAATTTGAAGCACTAAGATACTTCATGTCAAATTTAGAGGACAACTGAGTTTTCACATCCTAGACAATCTCCTTGTTGTTTCCTATCAACAACATGTCATCCACATACAATACCAAATAAATCAAATGATCACCAATTAATTTAAAGTACACATAGTGATCCTCTTTTCTTCTTATGAATCCATATCCTAGCATATAAGTATCAAATTTTTGATACCACATCTTTGGTGATTGTTTTAAACCATACAGTTACATTTTCATCTTGCATACCATCTTCTTCTTTCCCTTCACAACATAACCTTCTGGTTGCTTCATATAGATTTTTTCTTCTAGATCCCCATGTAGGAATGTTGTCTTCACATCCATCTGTTCTACTTCAAAATTAAATGCAATAGCAACAAATAACATAAATATTATAGAGGTTAACTTGGCAACAGGAGAAAAAATCTCACCAAAATCAATTCCCTCAACCTGGGAATAACCCTTTTATACTAACCGAGCTTTTTGTTTCTCCACTTTTCCTTCTACATTCAACTTCTTTTTAAATACCCATTTTCTATCAATGGGATTTATTCCAATCGGAAACTCCACTAGATCCCAAGCCTCATTCTTATCCAAACATGCCATTTCTTCTTCCATGGCCCTTTTCGAGAGATTTCCATCCTCTGAATCCATTGCCTCCCTGACAATTCTAGGATCATCATCAATAGTAAACAAAGAAAAAATTGAATGGAAATCATATGGAGTATACCTTTCTGGTAGCCTTCTTTCTCCAAACGATCTCCTCAATACCGGAGTATGAAGATATTCTTCTTCTGATTCATGTTCTTTTGTAGAGTCTGATTCACCATCCCTTAAATCAAACTCTATTTTATCTGGTTCTTCCTTACTTGGTAGAACTTCCTATTTAACAACATCCTTCATTTCTCTAAATACCACATCTCAACTATACACTACCTTCTTAGTTTCTGGGTTCCAAAGCTTATAACCTTTGAGACCATATTTATATCCAATAAAGATACACTTTTCATCCTTCTTATCCAACTTACTCTTGTTTTCCTTTGGAACATGAACATATGTATCACAGCCAAATACCTTGAGATGTGTGAGAGAAGGTTCCTTACCAGTCCATACCTCTTGTGGAGTCTTTTCATCCAACACTGATGAGGGTGATCTGTTGACCAGGTAACATGTAGTACCCACTACGTCTGCCCAAAATTCTTTTCGTAACCTGACACCACTGAGCATGCACCTTGCTTTTTCCATCGATGTCCTGTTCATCCTTTCTGTAACTCCATTTTGATGAATTTTATATGGAGTAGTATTCTTCCTTGCTATACCACACTTCTTACCAAATTCTTTAAATTCATTTTTGCAGAACTCTTCGCCATTATCTTTCCTCAACACCTTAATTCTTTTCTCTGTTTGATTCTCAACAAGAGCCTTAAACTCTTTAAACCTGTGAAATACTTCAGATTTCTTCCTGAGGAAATATATACAAGTATTCCTCGAGAAATCATCTATAAATGAGACACAATACACATGTTTTCCCAATGATGGGACCAACACAGGTCCAAAAACATCACTGTGAACTAGGTGTAAAATTCCTTCTACCCTCGTTGCACCAGTGGGGAATCTTACCCGATTTTGCTTCCCATATAGACAATGTTCACATAAATCAAAATCCAGAGAGAAGTTAGACATACCTTCAACCATACCTTTACCGTGTAGTAGTCAAAGACCCGTCTCTCCGATATGCCCCAGTCTTTGATGCCACAACATAACCTTTTCTACAGAGACTGTAGGAGTTGTTTCTTCTTCAACTCCAATATCAAGAACAATGGAACTATTACACCCATAACTAATAGTGCTTCCTTGTAGCTTATACATATTTCCAAACTGAACTCCCTTTAGCAACACCATTTCTCCTCGAACCATCCTGTAGGTTTCCTTTTCAAATATTGTTTTTACCCCTGCATCGTCCATTTTGCTTACAAAAATCAAATTTTTGGGAAAACCTGGGATGTGCAGAACACTAGGAAATGTTATAATCCTTCCATATATGAGCCTCAACTTGAATTTTACTCGTGCTATGATTCTAGTTGTCAAATCATCACCTAAGAAAAACTTACCTCCATCATACCTTTCATATTCGTAGAACCACTCCCTGTGGGAATTCATATGAAAGGATGCACCAGATTCAACCAACCATGCCTCATGATTTGCATGTGTGCTTGAATAAGCCAAGTACACATCCCCTCCTTCTTCCTTGGAGGTCTTTTCTTTTGTAGAAGGAGATTCTTTAGATCCCTTCTTTTTCTCAACTTTGGATCTACACTGCTTCTTGTAGTGCCTTTATTTTCCACATCTCCAACATACCCTTACAAAATTTCTAGGATATTTAGATCTAGCCTTAGACTTAGATATCCCACTTGAGAAATTAGATCTATTTCTTTCCTGGGAACATCCTCTTGCAAATAATGCATCTATGCTTTATCCTTCCATATTCTTTCATCTCATCTCCTCTAACAACAAAGATGAGACCACTTCATCAAACTTCAAGGAAGTTGTATTACTACCTATGGAAACAACCAGACTATCCCACGAGTCTGGTAAAGAACATAGTAAAATGATACATTTATATTCATATGAAATTTTAATATTGACAGATACTAACTGACTTACAACAATATTGAAGGCGTTCAAATGCTTTGCCACCAAGTCTCCATCTCTCATCCTCAGGTTATACAACTTCTTTCTCAGGAATAGTTTATTCACTAGGGACTTAGAATGATACAAATTCCCCAAATTACCCCATAAATCCTTGGTTGTAGATTCCTCTGACACATTCAGTAATACTAAATTTGAGAGACATAGTCAGATTGTTCTCTTTTCCTTCCAATCCAACTTTTTCCAATCATCTGCTAAAGTTCCTGTAGGTGCAGTACCGTGATCCACTAATCTCTGTCCACCAACATATCATCCATCTTGAGCTTCCACAACTCAAAACTTTGCCCATTAAAATTCTCGATCTCCATCTTCGAATTGCTTGCCATTTCTTTTCACATGAAAAATCAATACCACAGATCTCCCATTATAACAAGGCTTATCACAGTCTCGATCCAAACCCTTGACCACAAAGGCATCCCCCTGAAGCCAAAAAAGCTATGATACCAAATGTAGATTTTAACCTTGTACAACATTTACTGCAAACATATTTTCAGTAAAAGAACAGAAAAGATACAATGGCAAATGCAAACATTACGTAGAGAGTTTTCCACTGGAAACCCAAACCGGGAAAACCAACATATTCTATATTCATTCATGGTGATACATTGTTTACAATATGTAATGATCCCAAGCCAATTTTTTTCTTAGAATCACTAACTAACCACTGATTTGATTATTAATCGTTCTGTATGGAGGTTGGCCATGGACATTTTAGCCTTAGGGTTTATTCAATTATTCAACCATAGATTATACAAGCATCATTGCAATCATATGAAGATCATCAATAATACACAAGATAGGAACCACAAGCAATAACTGAACTTTATTATAAGAAAGAAAGCACCTGATACAAATAGAGAAGCAGATCTGGAATAGCTTCAGATGGCTTCAAGACAATAATATAGCTGCATACAAAATGCTCCTAGAGATACAAGTCAAGCCTCCCAAAGGCTACAATAGAATATGAATGCTCAACTCCAAACTAGGGTTCAAGGCTAACCCTCAAGCTACTGGTACAACCCTCCTAAAGACAATGTAGACCAAGGGTTCAACCCTCCTAAATATGAAGACCCCCAAATGATTCTAAAATCCTCCCAATGATAGATCAAGGCAATGGTAGCCACCTCCTGAAGTATGGAGCATCAACACTGAAGCTTCCTCCTCAAACTGTAGAAACCCTAAACCGATATGACCCTCCTGAAACCCTGAATATGGCCAATAGTATGACCTAATTGAATATGGGCTCTGAATTCCCTAAAACTCTTTAGGATGATAGATCAGGCAACCACAAACCCCTAAGAGAAGTTTCAAGGTCATATATGGTATATGGCCTTCTAGATCTGAGAAACACTGAATCACCAACTCGTCCTCTTCCTCTTGAAATCATCCCAACTTGTAGATAAATGATAGGACGTGATGATCCCTCAAGGAAATCCTCAAACTGATGTTCAAGGGACTGGAAGAAAAAACCCTAATGATAGAAACCTCCAAGACTTCCTCAATATGCTGGATCAAGTTCTTCTTCAAGAAATGGTGTGCCCTTGCAAGAAAACTAGAGCTGGTACGACCCTACTGGTCCAACTGGTACTACCCTGCTAGTCCTCCTGAATAGAGGATGGATGTAGAATGGTGTTGGTGGAGTATTTCATCCCCGATACCAATCTTGGAACAAGGTGAGTGGAATCTTTCAGCACTGAGTTGTTCACTAGGGATTTTAATATCAAAACCCTCAAAACTATATGCTCAAGAGCATAAACAAGCAAATACCAAAATTCAGAATGAATGAGAGGTGCACCCTAGCCTTCTCTTTATACTTTTTTTTTCTATTTCCTTGTTGAGTTCAGTCAACCCCTAGGGTTAAATCCTAACTCAACCTCCAATGCTTCTATTCCTTCATTGAGTTATATTTTTAACTCTTTTTACCTTTTCATTAAGTCAACTTAAGAAATTAACATTAGTTTGGTTGACTTTTCCCCTCAGTGCGATACTATGGCCTAGTGGGGATACCTAGACCACTAATTCATCCCAAATCTCCTCAGCAAGAGGTGGGAGACATTACAGTCTCCCCTACTAGAAATTTCTTGTCCTCAAGCAATTCCAAACCTGTCTCACGTACCACCTATTCATTCTCTCATGTGGCATCCTCAATGGGTAGATCCTTCCATCTGATCAAGTACTCATTGATGCTTCTCTTCCTGAGCCTCTTCTCCTGAATCTCCAGTATCTCTTCTGGAATCAAAACAAGTTTCCCCTCTTCATCCATGGGAGGCAGTACCTCAATGGGGGTCATGTGTTGGCTGATGGCCTTCTTCAGGCAGGACATATGGAAGACATTGTGTATCCTACTGCCCTGTGGAAGCTCTAGCTCATAAGCTACAACCCCTATCTTCCTGCTGATCCTGTAGGGTCCAAAGAAATGTGGTTGTAGATTCTCTGCTCCACTTATTTTTATAGAATCCTGCCTGTATGGTTGGATCCTTAGCTATACCAAGTCACCAACCTCAAAAGTGCGCTCAACTCTGTGATTGTTTGCTTGGACCTTTTGCTGGTTTTGTGCTCTCTGTAGATGATCCTCCATCTCTCTAAGGATATCTTGGATTTATTGTACCCAATACTACACCATTGGTGCCTTGTTGTCACCAAAAGCAATATCCAAAAAAGAGAGTGGATCATAGATGCATAAGGCCCTGAATGGTGTCATGCCTATGGGTACGCGTTGGGCGGTGTTGTAGTAGTACTCTCCTAAGTGCAACCATTTGACCCACGCTTTCTGCTACCTTGCCAAATAATTCCTGAGATAGCCTTCCACCCACTTGTCGATTATCTCGGTTTGTCCATCCATCTGAGGGTGATATATGGTACTAGGGGTCAAGGCCGTAACAACTAATCTGAACAACTCATGCCAAAATGTACTCATGAATCTGCTATCCCTGTCATCAACAATGGTCTTGGGTAGGCCGTGCAATTTGAAGATCTCCCCAAAAAATAGTTCGACCACCTGTGTTGCGCTAAAGTCCGTGGCTATGGAGAAGAAGTGTGCAAACTTTGTCAACCTTTCCACCACTATGAAAATGTAGTCTTTCCCCTGCGTCCTTGGAAACCTGGTGATGAAATCCATGGATATTCTTTCCCACTTGTGATCTGGAATGGGTAAGGGTTGCAGTAGCCCTACTGGGCGAGTGTGCTCATCCTTGTCCTCCTGGCACGCAGTACACTCCTTGACATGCCTCATTACATCCTCCTTGAGGTCCTTCCATGAGAACCTCTCTCTCACTTGCATGTATGTCTTACCAATTCCTTGGTTCCCTGCCATGGGTGAGTCATGACATGCCTACAATGCCTTGGCTTTGAAGGCAGATCCATGAACAAGAAAGATTTGACCCTTGTAATAGATGAGACCGTTAATAATTCTGAAGTTATCATCCTACACTTTCCCATCCATTAGTTGAAAAGAGAACTGATCCTTTGCATACTCCATCACCAAGTGGTCCTTCCAATCCATAGATACAATTGTCATGGAATAGATGGATGGCCTCCTGGACAATGCATCAACTACCACGCTGTTCTTTCCTTTAACAAATTCAATGTCAAAGTCATAATCCTGTATTCTTCTTACCCATTTCTGCTGCCTTTCATTTAATTCCTTCTGCTCCAAGAGGTACTTAAGAATGTTATGATATGATTTGACCACAAACCGTGCGCCTACCAGGTATTGTCTGAATTTGGCTAGTGCGTGCATAATAGCCAACATTTCTTTGTCATAAATGTTGTCGAGTAGCTCAAGACCCCTGATGTTTTGGCTCTCATAGGCAAGAGGGTGCCTATTCTACATCAGTACGACCCCTATACCTTCTCCTAAGGCATCACACTCCATGGTGAAAGGCAAGCCGAAATCTGGTAGAGCTAGGACTGGGCACGTGCTCATCACCTTTTTCATCTTATCCATCATAAATTGAGCTTCTTCACTCCATTTGAAGGCTCCTTTCTTAGTCAAATCGTCAAGGGTGCACATAGCTGAGAAAATCCTTTGACAAATTTCCTGTAGTAAGTGCACATGCCTAGAAATCCCCTTAACTCTATGAGTGTCTTAGGAGTAGGCCACTCCATAATGGATTTTATTTTCTCCTGATGTACATGTACCCCTTTTCTCCAATAATGTGTCCCAAGTAAATAACTTATGTCATTCCAAACTCACATTTGGACTCCTTAGCGTACAATGATTGTTCCTCCATGATGGATAGAATTTGGTCCACATGCCGAAGGTGTTCCTCCCATGTCTTGTTGTAAATGAGCAAGTCATGAAAAAATAGTAACAAGTGATTCCTCAACTATTTGTTGAACACATGGTTCATGCAATATTGGAACATGGCTGGGGCATTGGTTAACCCGTAGGGCATCACCAATAAATCATAATGGCCATAATGACATCAAAAAGTATTTTTTGAGATGTCCTCATCCCTCATCTTGATTTGATGGTAGCCAGAATGTAGGTCATTTTTTGTGAATTAAACAACTCCATGCAGTTCATCTAGCAACTCATCAATCCTTGATATAGGATACTTGTTTTTGATTGTCTTTTTATTCAAAGCTAGGAAGTCAATGAACATCCTTATAGTCCCATCTTTCTTCTTGACCAACACTACTAAAGAAGCAAAAGGGATAGAGCTTGGCCTGCTGTGCCCCATGTCCAAAAGTTCTTTGATGGCTCTCTCTATCTTGTCTTTATACTTCTTTGGATGCCTGCACATTGTGGTGATGACTGGTTTAGCCCCTGTCTCTAGCTCAATGATATGCTCAAACCCCCTGTCTGGTGGCACCCCTGGAGGAATTGGTCCAAACACTTTGCTGTGTTTTTCAATTATCTCTTGGATCTCTGGAGTGTAGTGAACCTTACCCTGCTCATCCACACATGCCTAAATCCTACATTGAGCTGCATATAAAATCTCCTCTCTCCTGAAGATGGCTTCCATCCTCTTGGCCGTAACTACCTTGGCATAATTACCTGTCATGCCTCAGAGCACTACCTTTCTTCCACCCTCCTTTGTAAAAGACATCTCCATGGTCTTGTAGTTGGTAGTGATAGGCCCCAATGTGTTGAGCCACTGAACTCCAAGGATCATGTTAGTGTCCAAAAGGTCCATCACATAGAGGTTCTGTACCAACTCATGCCTACCCAATGTAAGCTTCATACCTGGAATGTACCTATCACAAGGCATAGTGATTCCACCTTCTACCTCCACCTTGAACCCTTCAAATTCCATCGTGGGTATATGCCTCCTTCTCAACAATGATGAGTCAATGAATTTGTGAGAGGCTCCCCCATCAATCAATACTGATACTTTATGCCCCTGAAAGACTCCTCTCATCCTGAAGGTGTTAAATTTGGGCACCCCACTGATAGATGCCAAGGTGGCTTTCCCCTCAGTCGTACTGTCCTTTCCTATGACCTCCTCCTTTGCTGTCTTTGTGGTTTCGGCTTCCATGTTCTGAAGTTGGCCGTAATCTTCCTCCTCCTCATTGTCTGAGGTCACATCTATGTAGTGCACTTGACAACGACCCATGGAATTGTGTGATGGGTTCCATGGTTCTTTGCATGTGAAGAAGAGTTGATTCCTTATTAGTTCCCTCCTTGTGTTATCATCCATTCTGCCACAACCCCTCTCAAACCCCCTTGGGTCACGTCCCCCCAGGTTCATTAGAGGTCTCTAATCTCTTCCTCCAGTGTTAAGAAGTGGCCTAGGTACAAACTTTGGTTTGGCAGCTTGTCCTAGGTCCCTTGTCCTCCAAATAACATCCTATAGGTTGGTAGGCTTAAAAGCCTTTACCCAACCCTTCAAGGGTTCCATCAACCCTTCAGTGCAAAGCATCATAAGTCTGGTTGGTGATATATCCTGTACCATGATTTCTAGCCTTTGGAATTCTTCAATATATACCTCTGCTACTCCTATTTTCCTGAGTTGTGTGAGCTCCCGGAAGTGCAGCTCAAGATCCCCCTGATCAAATCTGTCAATGAGTCTCTGAGTGAACTCTGTATAGGTTACTATCTGATTGTGGCCTAATGTGGTGAGTCCATGATACCACTAGTCATGAGGCTTGCCATCCAAACATATAGTGGTAAATTTGATGGCTTCCATCTCCCTCATGGGATTAAGCTGCAGATAAGTGTCCAACTTTTGCACCCATGCCTGTGTTGTCATCTTGGTCTTACCATCAAAGTATCATATTTCCATCTTCCCTGCTCTTCTTTCAAACTCATAACTGCTCCACTGGTTCAGCCTAGGCTTGTTTCTGAACTTGATTTAGAAATATTGATCCAGGGACATCTGCCTCTGAATTATCATATCCAAGCCATGGTACTCCCTAGTACATTGTGCCATCTGCTCGACAAAGTCATCCACCTTCTCCTGTTGCACCTGTTCATCTATGAATGTGGGAAAGTATGGTCTAGGGTTATCCCTGCTACCCATCTTTCCATGTGACATACCCCCTCCATGGCTTCCCTTGGACTTGGGAGCCTTTTCTGGATTATACCTGATTTCACCATGGGATCCACTAGCCTCTTTGCTTCCATACGTCTTAGGGTCTTTCCCCTGATGAGTCATATGCATCAATAGTCGGGTTATCATCGTCTGGTTCTCATCAATCTTCCTCAAATTCTCATCTACCTTCTTCAATGTCTTAGTGATTTCGGCTTGTTCCCTTCGGTTTGTCTCCTGGTTTTTTTATAAGTGATGGACCGGGTTTCTTTCTATATGGTTTAGGGTTTTATGAAATTCGGCTGCCAAATAAGCCAAGCCGTGTGGTTCACGGTCATCTCCTGAACCATAGATTTCAGCTTCTGTTTCACTAGCTTTCTTCTTCCTCCTTCCCATAAAGATACCACTGTACCTCTGCATGTGCCAATCCTCATAGGTTTGGAGGATCAGAGATCTGATACCACTGTAATGATCCCAAGCCAATTTTTTTCTTGGAATCACTAACTAACCACTAATTTGATTATTAATTGTTGTGTATGCAGGTTGGCCATGAACATTTTGGCCTTAGAGTTTATTCAGTTAGTCAACCACAAATTATACAATCATCATTGCAATCATATGAAGACCATCAATAATACACAAGATAGGAACCACAAGCAATAGCTGAAATTTATTATAAGAAAGCAAGCACCTAATACAAATAGAGAAACAGATTTGGAATATCTTCAGATGGATTCAATACAATAATAGATTTTCATACAAAATGATCTCGGAGATACAAGTCAAGCCTCCCAAAGGATGCAATAGAATATGAATGCTCAACTGCAAACTAGGGTTTAAGCCTAACCTTCAAGCTGTTGGTACAGACCTCCTGAAGACAATGTAGACCAAGGGTTTGACCCTCCTGAAGATGAAGACCCCAAAACACTACTAAAATCCTCCCAATGATATATCAAGGCAATGGTAGCCACCTCCTGAAGTATGAAACATCAACACTGAAGCTTCCTCCTCAAACTGCAGAAACCCTAAACTGGTATGACCCTCCTAATACCTTGAATATGGACAATAGTATGGCCTAGCTGAATATGGGCTCTGAATTCCTTGAAACTCTCTAGGATGATATATCAGGAAACCATCAACCCTTGAGAGAAGTTTCAAGGTCATATATGGTGTATGGCCTTTTAGATCTGAGAAAGACTGATCACCAACTCGTCCTCTTCCTCTTGAAATCTTCCCAACCTATAGACAAATGATAGGACGTGATGATCCCTTAAGGAAATCCTCAAACTGATGATCAAGGGCGTGCAATAAAAAACCCTAATGATAGAAACCTCCAAGACTTCCTTAATATGCTAGATCAAGTTCTTCTTCAACAAATGGTGCGCCCTTGCAAGAAAACTAGAGATGGTACGACCCTGCTGGTCCAACTGGTATGACCCTGCTAGTCCTCCTGAATAGATGATGGGTGTAGAATGGTGTGGGTGGAGTATTTCATCCTTGAGACCAAGCTTGGAACAAGGTGAGTGGAACATTTCACCATTGAGTTGTTCATTAGGGTTTTTAATATCAAAACCCTCAAACTATATGCTCAAGAGAATCAACAAGAAAATTCCAAAATTTAGAATGAATGAGAGGTGCGCCCTAGCCTTCTCTTTATACTTTTTTTCTCTTTCCTTGTTGAGTTAAGTTAAACCCTAGGGTTAACTCCTAACTCAACCTCCAGTGCTTCTATTCCTTCATTGATTTATCGTTTTAACTCTTTTTACCTTTTCATTAAGTCAACTTAAGAATTTAACATCAGTTTGGTTGAATTTTCCCTTCAATGCGAGACTATGGCCTAGTGGGGATACCTAGACCACTAAGTCATCCCAAACCCCCTCAGCAAGAGGTGGGGGACATTACAAAATACCATATACATATAGGAGCCAGCGACATCCAAAACCATAACCCAATGACTTGGATTAGTCAACAACCCTAATTCATTAACTGGAAATAGAAAATCATCGACAAGGAAACTATGTGCTGAAAAACCACCTAAATATGTGACACATTTCCCAAGGTAGATTTTTTTTTTTTCCGGGGGTGCTGCCCCCGAACCCCCACGTGGGGGCCTTCTCCCCCGTACACCCCCCAAGGGGGGGCCTAGCTCCCCCCCCCCTTTAATCCCCCATGCACGCCCGACGCAACACTCAAGCACTACTACTTGTGCAAATAATATAACACATACCCAACATAAAAGAATCATATCAAAGATAGAGAATTTCCTGAAATTGCGCAAATCCTCCAATCTAAAATTCCCTTTTATCATTGGCCATTTCATTGTCAAAGCCAGATCTTGTTTATATGAGATTCAATCAAAGCTCAAGGAGTTTGGTTTTGCATAGCTACAGGGAAGAAGATATGATCCACATCAAATCATATCCAAGAGAAGACTGATGAACAAAAAAGCCCCCTATGAGAATGAACATGTTGAGGGTTTTGATAAGTTGGAAAATATAGAAGTCTATGCTGATATGGAAGCAATCTTGCAACCAACTCAAACAAAGCAAGTGGAGGAAACTCTGCAACAAAGACAAACACAACAAGTTCCTCATAAAATAATATTCAAGGTCCCCAAGGTAAGTGTTTACAACAAGAGAAGTAGTTCAAAGGTGATGGACACCAGTGATCAATAGGCTGCCCCTAAGAAGATGAAGGTTTCACAGTCACCTCAGATAGTGGATTTAGAGGAAGAAGAGCCTAAAGAACAAGTGAATAAGAGTACTAGCAATGTAGAAGTTGAAAAGGGAAGAAAACTCCAAAGTGAAGGTAGCTCAATAACATTCAACAGAAAAAAAACACATCTTTGATAAAACCTCTAGGGTAGCGTATCAATCCAAAGAATATTTGGCAAAAAAATATGTCGAGAAAGGAAACATGGCCCTGGGTGAGATGAGGGAATTAGTCCCTGAAGTGGAAAATATTTCTCAGCATAAGTCTTCCTTGTTCACAGTAAGGGATATTGAGAAGAGGACCTTCAACATTGTAGTTGTAGATGAGACAAAGTTTCTGAGATCAAGATAAGGTATGACAACATCGACGCTCTAGACAAAGTTAGATTCCATAGGAACATCAATGACATGTTGTATTCTGGCTATCTAAGTTTGAGCTTGAAGAATTCAAATATTTCATCTTATGCAATGAAATTGGAAGGGAAGTTGAGGCAAGAAAAGGCATCCAATACAGCTTGGAAGAATCAAGTCAAGAGGTTGGAATATGAAGGCCCCCAAGGGGTGAAATCCTCACTGAATGAGAAGGACAAGATGATTCAAAGATTGAAGAAGAAATTGAAAATGTCTTCCATAGAGAATCCACAAAAAACAAAATTGGTTGCTCTAAAACATGAGAAAGAAGCATTTCGACAAGAGGCCTTGGACTACAAAGCTAAGGTGTTGCAGCTAGAGAAAGAAAAGGTGAATTAGTCACAAGGACAAACATAATTGCTGAACAAGGTTGTAATTGTACCTCCTACTGCAGAAGTTGGGCCAAGCACTGAAGGACTTGTCTAGGCTATGTCACAAGTTATCCTGAAGGTAGGAGAAATCAGGGGGTTAAAAGGAGACATAGAGAAGTTGAAGCAGAAAATTCAAGCAAAGGATGAAAGGATAGATAATTTTCATAAGGAGAATCAAGCCTTGCAGAAAAAGATGGACAATTTGAAAATAAGATTAAGAGGCAGAGGACTGTTGCAAGGAGCCAAGCATGTCATCTGGGATTCTCTAGATGTTGAAGCTACCAGTTTCAAAGTGTATTTAAACTTCATCAATGATAAAGACAACATGGCCATCACATCCAAAAGCAGGTGCACTTTTGTGAATGAGACTTTAGCAAAGAAACCATCAGAGCGGGCCCAAAATTCCATAAACTTGCTCAAATCCATCCCTATGGCAGAACTTCAGACCATTGGAGTTTAATATAGAACTAGACTAATCATCTGGGCTACGGGGATTAATTCTAAACATAACCTATTGAAATCAGTCCAAACCAAGGCAACACAGATAGAGAAAAGTGTGCAAGAATTCAAGGATCTGTTTGAAGAATTGTTTATTAAAGGCCTCCCACCATTTTGCGATGGAAAAGGAAAATTATATGATTAGGAATAATACAATGCTTGCCTCACTCAGTGAAGAATGGATCACTCCAAGTTTGAAAACCTAGAGGAAAACCTGAAAGGAGAAACCTTGGTTGAACATCTGATTACATTTTTTGATATTCTGAATCAGTTCAAAACAATGAAAATTGGACTACTAGTCATGACATATGCCTCTTGCATTGCCCTAGAGATCCTGGTTAAGGAAATGATGGATTATGATATCCCTTATGACTTGCAATGGAAGGAGATAGTACGCCTGGGTAAGACAAAGTGCATTTTTCCAGGGACCAGTAGATCATGTACATGTGTCATTGAAGATGGAAGATCAAGAAAAAGACCATAAAAGAACAAGTGGCAAAGGAAGGAGCTGAAGCATTAGAGGCAGCTAGAGCATAAAACATTTTTCTTGTCAATCATTGTAATTGGTTCCAATACCAAAACTGTCATTTGTAATTATTGTAATCAGTTTAAAAGCTGAAACATTTCATTTCAGTTATTGTAATAGATTTCAAACCGAGGGAACTCGAATTGTATATGTATTAGAGGTTCCAAATGTATTAATGTTGGTAGAAGTGCAAGGGCACAATTTTAGATTTTTGGAACTTTGAATTGTAATTTTCTGAAGTTGAATTGAATACACATGTAGAAGTCTTGATTTTTCCATGAAAATATTATAATGGTGGTGATTTGAATTTTGTCTCCCCTCTTTGTATGTATTTCTTGTATTTATGATTTCATTTTCACCGTCTTCTGTTTTAATTGGATAGTCAATGGCCCATCATTCATCTTGTGACGCTCTCAGCTGAAGCAATTTAAACTGTGTTAATTTCTTCCTAACTAATTCAGAATTCATTCATTTAATTCTCTAATGCATTTATATGTTTTATTTTCTTCCTACACTCTGCAAATTTACAAATTATAACTCAAATTTATCACCTCATTTAGCCTTTATCCTTTGGAGAGTTTTACTGGCCAGTCAATTCTTCCATTCATTTTCAGAAGTTTGACTCCATAGACCTAAGTTGTAAATGCGTTGAACCTGCACAAAATAGATCTAGCTAAACAATGATACACACATTTGTAGAGATAATTGGAAAAGGAACAAGAAGGAGAGAAAGAATAGAAAGAATTCTCATTAACCGTTTTGAACAATGAATAATTTACACATGATATACTCTGTATAACTCAATGATTTCGACTTGAGGTGAACCAAGTCACCATAGTGGCGGTATAGAGTGATTTGGACACACAACAACAGTTACGGGAGTGAACTACCACCTATTCTAGTCTCTCAGGTAGTTATGGGAGTGAACTGCCACCTAGTTGAGATAACTAGTCAACTAGTCTTCAGTTAATTGACTGAACAGAAAGTAGTGAGGAGTTAACTCAAGGAATCACGGCTAATGCACCACTTTGGTGATGATACCAAGACAAGTTCGAATTAGCATGGTGATGATCCCAATGCAACATCTAAACTCAACTCAACTAGTCAAACTGAAGTGTGAACTGAAAGAGAATATTCTCCAGGTGGAATATTCTCTCCTAAAATATAGGAGGCTGGATAATGACTAATTATGACTAATAAACAAATAAAAAACTTAGGAAAAAGAAATCCTAGGTGTGTGTGAAGTAACTCCAACACCCCCCCTAAACATCACTATGGTGAAAATAAAGATTGGGTCTCGGCAACGAGGCCATGTTAGGGACCCAAGCACAAAAGATACACTAAAAATAAAGTGAGGAAAGAGGGAAAACCTCATGG
>ML778048.1:1299500-1310615 GCA_009831015.1 Picea engelmannii | reverse complement strand
ACTTCATTAAAATAAACTTTACAGGACCTTGCTTCATGTGTATAAATATGCAAAATAAACTTATGTGTTAAGTTCATGCTTCTTCCTTTAAATGTTTATGTATGAGGAAATGTTCTTGTAAATGGTTAATTATGTACTTAAAAAAAATACACAGCAACACAACTTGCAACAAATAAACCATCAGACTCACAACAAGAACAAGCTGATAAAGGAGTTCACCCCCCTCCGGGCTACATCTTCTTGAGCCTCCATAATGGACTTGGCTCTCTGGGATTAATTAGTCAAAAGTTATTTTACAAGCTGCTGCTCAACTCCAATGGAAAAACAAACTACACCATTGAGATCAAAACACATAAAAACCCCAAAAATGACTAATAGAACTCTGAAAATGGATCATGGCTCATCCGGGCATGACCTCTTCTACATGTGGCCATAAGCTTCCCTGAGATTCTCTTTGGAAAAAACACCTGTAAAAGTCCTCAACAGCCTCTGAAACCTATCCCAATGTGGTCAGAGCATATTAATTAGCCAAAAATGATTATACATTCACAGAAAACAAACATAGGCTCACCAAACCATGTCCTCCATCAAATAAGGCTTCAAGCTCCCTAGAGCTTCCTGGAACTTCAATGGTGAAAAATTTGCAGAAGAAGTCTTCAAATGGCTGTGAAAATGGCACCAATGGATCCAGCATGTCCAAAAACCCCTGGCTGGGCTTTTACGGCACCTCGATCGGCCAAAAACTGAGAAAGTTAGACCTTCTCCATTTTCCTCCTTCTACTTTGCTGGAACTGGTTCTACAGAATGCACCTCTGTGTGCATGAACCTGGAACACGCTCCAAAACACGCGTTTAAACCCAACACAGAGCGGTTTCGAATAACCATGCAAACTGTAGGATGGTTAGGGCGCCTCCAGCCCCCAACCGCCTAGCACTCGGTCACCTGGGTCATACGACCTCGGGCTATGGATAAAAAGGCTAACGGTTTTAAAACCGTGCGAACCGTTTAAAACCGCGCGCATTATACACAATGGTAATACAAAAACTTTGGTTTAAAAATCTGTGCCACATTTTAATATCGGTCATATGTAATATGGTGCAAAAATCGTGGATTAATCGTTCAAACCAAACAAAACGTGCCCGCGCTATGTTATACGGTGGTCATATATGTTAAACGGTGCGTGACCAAGGGCTGGGGCTAAGCCCCGGCCCGGTCGCGCCCAAACCATAATACCAAAAACGCTAACTTAAATACAATAAAACCCACATTATAAACAAGAACCAGTGCTTGGTCTACCGGTCAGGCAAACTTTGTTAAGGCGTGCGCAGTGGGGAGGTCACCGGTTCGAATCCAGTCCTCCACACATAATTTTGATACACAAGCCAAAATACCATTAGCCAATAAACGAGGGACACGTGGTGCCCAAGGATTGGGCCACGTGCCCTCATACCATTCGCCACATAAATGACACGTGTCGTCTCCTCATTCGCCAGCAGTCAACCATTAAACACGTGCCACATCATCGCCGTACGGTCCAGTCACATGCTGTGTCAGCCTGCCACGTCAGCTGACACGTAGGATGCTGACGTCATCCTGTGCCACGTGTCACCCTTCCAGTGGTGACACGTGTCACCTCCGAATTGGTCAACCGTATGCCCAAAAGTCCATAAATGCCTGACACTTGTCACTCCCTGGAGCCACCACGTGTCCTATACGGATCGACCACGTATGCTGTACGGTCCTGCCACATGTCCTGTACGGACTGTACGGACTTGACACGTGTCCTGTACGGACTGTACAGACAGGTACAGTTAGCATCAAAATTTTTGCCTATTTGGCTCGACGAACAGATTATGATATCTTCTCCATACAGACTCCGTTTGAGAAAGTAAATATACCGCCGAAATCAGGAAGACAAGAAGGACGTAATGGGACTGTTTTCATCGCATTCTGAGCACTTTGAAAATTGAGAAAAATTTTGCCCCCTGGTCCAGATTTTGATCATTAAGGGAGTGAAAAACTTGTTGTTCACTTTTATTAGTTTTCGATCCCAAAAATAAACAAGCTCACTTTCATCCCCTTGTCTATAATTTCACCCCAGGCCATTTTTTCCACTTAGGAAGTTGAGGGAGGACAATACCCAGGGTGGGTGGTCCTAAGAGAGACTTTTCATAAGTCTTTCCCCTCTCCTTTTAACCATTTTCACTTCCTCAAACATAGGACCATCTAAGGTGCAGGTATTATATACCTCATGCCAAGATATCAAAGAGACTGCAACCAAATTCATAGCCAAATAGTTGGGATTTGTCCTAGAGAACAAATTTTTCTTATAACAACAACTCTCAGCTTGAAGGGAAATTTTATCTCTTATAACCTATTCCAAAGTTTGGTCTTAGGAACAATGTCAAAATCTTTCGTAAAGTCAACAAAACAACAAAGGAGATTGGTTTTATTGTTGTGACACTCCTCAACAATGATCCAAAGCGTGATAAGGTGGTCCACAGTTGAACGATAACCTATAAAACCAACTTGATCTTTAGCTCTTTTTCCATGGCTTTCCAACCATATGCTTATATTCTTTTCTAAAACACTTCCATATAGCTTGGATAAAATAGGGGTAATCATAATGGTCCTATAATTAGAGGGATTAGTTTTATCCCCACTTTTAAAAATAGGTACAATGAGACTTTGAGTCCAAGGTTTAGGGAAGCCCTGCTTGACTGCTAAATTAAAGAGCTTGTGTATGTGAGGGATCAAAATAATCCCTCCATTTTTTAATATTTCAGATTGGTAGCCCTCGATGTCCTTAGCTTTCCCATTTGCAAGTCCCTTAACCCAAAACTTTATGACTTCTATAGAAGAAACATCATATTCTATAAAAACTTTTGTAATTTTTTCAAGGGAATTATGGGATTCATAATTTTTTTTAAGGTAGGAATTCAAGTCTGTCAGTGGAATCATAACATTTTCTTTAGTTTTACGAGTCAAAATTTTCCTCCAAAATTTCTTTAGATGTAGCTTAGAAAGGTGCAAAAGGATCTCTTGATTCCTATTTATGTAGTGCCTTTTTCTTCTTTTAATTAGGGATTTGTATCTATTAATCTTATCATATTTCAAAGACTCATTACAAGAATCCCTAATGGATTTTCTAGCAAGTTTACACTTTTTATCATACCAAGGGTTGGAAATTCTATTCTTCTTTTTACACAACAATTTGATAGATAATTTTTTTATGGAGGTAGAGAGGATTTTTATAAAATTATGATAAATGTCTTCAATATTGTTTTTATACGATAAAAGATTTAATTCGATGTTTAAGTCCTTTAAAAGGAGATCAACTTTATTTTTGTCAAAAAGAAGATGCCTTTGGTCACCAGAGTTATCTTCAAGGGGGTTTTGTGCATGATAAAGTTTAGAGTTAGGGTTAAAGGTCTATGATCAGAGTAAGAATCATGGTCATTTAAACGGTCAAAATTTACTATTTGGTCATAAACAAGGATATCTGATATCACATAGTCCACAACACTACTACCCAGCCCCTGGATACAAGTCATTTGGTTAGATTTCATCCATTTCATTAGACCATTGCAAATGATTAGATCTTGAGAATTTCAAATCTTGATTTATCTTAGTATCATATAAATTCTCGATCAGGTCTTCCAAAATTCTCTTGTATCTATTAGCTAAAACAAGGTCCTCGTCTAGCCACAAAGGATTAGGGTTGGAATCATTGCTTAATATAATAGCTTGAGTAGTTGTAGTTCTAACATTAAATTATCCTAGTATGAGGATACTACCTTCATTTCTCAGATTGTAAATATCTCGTTCTAAGAGTTTATAGGGAATTTTTTTATCTAGATTGTTTTTTGTATAAAAGGTAGAATTAATAGGCGCGAAATAACAAATTGCTATATACATATTTTAGCATTGATATCTAAAATATCCACCCAAATGAACTGATTGAGAGGGTATTTTGTATGAAGACGAATGTCAGGAGAAATGTTTGTTCTTATGTAACAAGCTATGCCTCCAACCCCTCTATGGGAGGATTTCATGTTCCATGTTGACCACAAAATAAATCCATCTATGTTAGGGACCTTAGATTCCTCATGATACCAAGTTTCAACTAGAAATATGATATCAATTTCACTTGGGATCCATGTTATACTTGTATTTTCCACCATAGGTTATGCAAGCATGTTATTATATGTTATGAGGCTAGAATTACATAATTAAATAAAATTCTCATAATTATTTCATAAGGAAATAATTATTTTGTCACAATTTCATAAATAAGAAATAAGAATTATTTCATAATTGAGAATAAACTCATAATTGAAAAGAAAGTTCATAGTGAGATGGAAAAAACGCATAATTGAGCATGGGACTTGAGGAAAAAACTCATAATTGAGCATGAAACTTGAGAGAAAGTTCATTATAGGTTGGAAAAATCTCATAATTAAGCATGAAACTTGTGCATGAATTGTAATTTCTTAGTTTACATGCCATCAAGCCTATCTATGACTTGTAATTGCTTAGTGCACATGCCATCAAGTTATCTGTTGACACCCAAAAGCACAACATTAAATTCCTACCTGCAAATGAGTTGCAACACATTATTACTTCTGTATATTTTAAATAATACTAAATAGGTGGGACCCCTTTATAAAAATAATTATAGAAAGCGCTCCTCTTATTACGCTCATGATTACCTTATGGGAAATATTCCACAATTTGAGAATAAGAATGGAAATCCTAACCTGTTTCCATGTGAAATTGATGGATGTTGAGTGTGATAGCAATTTGATTTTAAAAGGGAGAAAATGTTTTAATAAACATTTTAGTTTTTTCTTGCTATACCTAAATTTTGATATATTATTCATACTCCAAGTACCAACCACATGCAACTTATGGCATATTTTTTAATATATATGGATGATTGATTATTTAAATATTCCACTAACAAGGAATGTGAGACATGTTATTTTGGGTACTAAGTGTTAAATGGGCATATAATAGTTGAAATAATCCAAGACGGAGGTCTGATTCGATTTCAAATATGGAAATGATATGTTTCGTTGGTTGATATCATATGTTTGGAATAATGCATTGGAGGCTAAGTGTGCTCCATATTTGGTTGTGGTTGATGGCATTTAATGCGAAAAGAGGGGAAGCGACATGCATTTACTGTACGTCCTTCTTACCCTATCTCGAAGCCACCACCTTCACTATTCTCCTCGCGCCTGTTTTGGTTTCTTTGGTTAGTAATGCCTCCATTATGCTCGGCCTTGGTGGAAAATAATTGCACTCTGTTAATTTTTTTACCATTCTTCTTATAGGTATGGTATTTTACCTCTTCATTCATGAATTGTTAGCTCTACTCCATGTAAAATCGTTTTGTTGTCTCTTAGAGTTTGCATGAAGAATGTGTTTTTTTTCCAAAGTTTACAGTGGATTGTTTCTGGGCATTCTGGCGTGTAAGATACATTCGATTTGGGTTTCTTCCTATTGGCATTTAAGTGTTTCAACTAAAATTATTATTTGACATTCTATTCTAATTGAAGTATTTGGCCATATGGCACCTATAGCAAAGGTGGTATTATTGTGGTATGGATGTTGGCAAATGTATGTGGGTGAATATGTTTGATTTAACTCATTTTGTATGACTAATTTCGAGGGTTTCCTCTGTAAAAGAAAAACAACAGTTAGTTTTTGGGATTATTGTATTATACCCTCACTACATATCCATACTTTTGAAGTTTTGTATCCCTTTCATATTATCCTTACCATTTTTAAAAAAATGATGGAGGCCTATGTATTGTCTTGCGGACACTTTGGGAAGTTTTTGAAGAAGTATTTTTTGGTGGGAAGGAAATGTTTTGGATTTTCTTGCAGCCATTCCTCGAGACCTATGCATATTTTTCAGTCCCAAACCTTGTTTTTTCCATCCAATAATGCAAGGAAGTAAATAAATATAAACCCAGATTCAAAGTCTTGTTTAGTTGTTTTAACCAAACATTGGAAATATGGATTCGACCCACATAACCATAGCTCAATTTGTTTTTACCCATGAGGGAATTTTGTCGACTTGAGGTTGATGTGGGTTTGATGCTCACCATGTTCGCAATGGGTTTTTGAACCCGGTTTGTTTTGGCAGTTGTTATTTGGGGTTGTAATGTAAATTGTATGTGAGGTACAGTTGAAGGGTTTTACAATTGTTTTCTTCTCGGCCTCTTGTGCCAACTTGAGGCATTATGGTTATGGTTTTGACTGAGTCAAATTTCTTTGTCAACAATCTCATGTAGAATGCTTTACCAGTTTAAAGAATATCTATGGTTTTAAAAGGAGAAATGAAGTTTGCATAGTTTGATAATCCTGTCATTTTCTTTGAGATTGGTATTGGGCAGTTTAAATAAAATGTTTCCATATCATGGATATTGTATGTTAAAAAAATTGTTCCCGTGTTATGGATTTTGTGTGTTGAAGTTTAAAAATAATGTTATGGCACAAACATAATTTGGTGGGAGTTTTGGAAATAAACGTGCATGGTAAACAATTGATATTCAAATGATTTTTGTTGAATAATGGCAATGTTGATTTTAATGTCAATGAGTGTTATTTATTGAACATAACAATAATCGCTATTATTCCCGTTCATTGTATCATTTTTCTGTCATTATATTCCCACCACCTTCCCAATAACATTCAATCCATCCCTTGTTTTGTTATCTTGAATTTCATTTTTAAAGGAAAATGATTAAACATGATTGGATGATGATTTTAGTTGGAAATTGTGATATGGAGATATTATTTTTGAAGAAAAGGGCTTTGCATTTTGTTTGAACAATATTCATTTGATTGGTTTCCTGTCCATGCTTCCATTTTTCATTCATTACAAATCCCCTCATATTCCCAATGACCTTATCATTCCCTGTTCAAATTGCAATTGATTATTGGATGTGGTGGGTTGTGTCAATGGATGGATTGCATATGCTTATGTTATGAATGATAGAGCCAACATATTGATTTTATTTAGGTAGAGTATTAGTGAATGAATTGTTAAGAGTTTTCACAGTCTGATTAGAGTATTGCTTCAGGATGAGTTTTTTTAGTAGGTGAAAAAAAAGGTAGAGGAAATAATTGTTAATATTATGGTAGTTGTGGGAGGTATTTACCTCTACATGTGAACTTGACAAGAATAGAAGACTCCGAGAAGCAAGAGAAACCCTAATGAATTGGCCAATAACCCTAGAAGCCTTGTCGTCTCAAGAATATAATTTATATTAGGCTATTAGCCTCCAAGAGAAGAAGTCGGCTAGAATTAAGAATAATATACTAAATAGACACATACCCAGAAGGAGAAGTCGGCCCCAACAAACTAGCAGGATTACTATAAATACAGGGCGCCAGTTCTCATTTGACATCAATCTCAGGACTGCAGTTTTCCCAGTTGGTGCGCACTGCAGTTGCAGTTGGTGCGCAGGTTTAGAGGAGGGTTGCAGCTGCAGCTGCAGCAATAGCTAGTTTCAGTATTGGCTTGGATATCTCTTGGCTAGGGATTGGAACATCTGATCAGTCTTTTTTGATGCGCTATCCTTGGGGATTGATGCGCTACTCTTTGTTTGGCTATCTATCCTAGGGTTTTCTTCTGGAGGAATTCTCAGGTCAAGGTTAAGGTGCTCGGAGGGAGGCTTCGGCCTGTGGTTGGGTGACGAGGGTATCATCAATGGTAAAACAAGCACACCATATTCTATATTCTAACAGGTTATGGGCCCACACCCCTTTAGTCATCCTAAAATGCTGGAAGGAAACATAACCGCTAGACATTGAGCTCGTTGAGGAACTGCCGCTAGGGTTACTAGCAGGAGCAGCTTCCAAAAGCACTGCAACTAGGGTTACTAGCAGAAGCAGTTGCAGAAACCCTAAACCTCTTATTGAGGCACCTTAAGTGACAAGATTGACCTAATCTCCAGATAGATCAGTGCACCCTAGCCCAACGCATCCCTTGGTACTCTCAGAAGGCCAAGACGTGAAGTTTGAATTTTTGGTCAAATTTAGGGTTTGACCAAGTCAAGCAAGCCATGGCGAATTCTATGAAGTCTGAGAACAAGCTAGATGGATCCTCTAACTTCAGAGCATGGAAGACAAGGATTGACCTCATCCTTGCTAAGAATAAAATGTTGTATATTGTGAAAGGAAAGATCGTGAAGCCAGAGTTTAAAGAAGGAGAAGAGAAGGAACCGCAGAACGTTGGAGCTATGGAGAAGTTCAAAGACATTGACATCAATGCCATGAGTATCATAGTGGATTCCATAAAAGACCACCTGATACCCTACTTCTCCCATCTTGACTCATCAAAGAAGATGTATGATGCCCTAACAAATCTCTTCTCAGTCAGAAATATTGGACAAGTTATGAGTCTGAAGAATGAGCTCCATGACATGAAGATGAACGATGACGACAGCATAACATCCTACTTTGTAAGGATCTCCCAGCTAAGAGATCAACTACAAGGTATTGAAGAGATCACTTCAGAAAAGGAATTGGTGAACATAGTACTTAATGGTCTTCCCAAGACATGGGATGCATTTGCCGCAAGCATGAATACAAGGAAGGAGTATCTGACATTTGAAGAACTTTGGACTTGCTGTGCTCAAGAAGAATCAAGGATCAATGAAAAAGAGAAACCTCAAAAGAAGTACGATGATCAAGCCTTCACAACAATATTCAAGAACTTCAGAAACAAAAAGAAGTTCAGTTCAAGGAGGAAGCCAAATCAAGAGAAAGACATCTCAGAAATACAATGCTTCAACTGTCAGAAGTACGGTCACTATAGAAATCAGTGTCCCAAGCTAAAGAAAAGAAAGAATAAACACGAACCATCGATTTCCGAAGAAAAGGAACCGACAAAAAAGACTAAGCAGGATGGAAGAGATTTCTTCTACTAAAAGGTAACAACACTCTTCTTATTTTCTGTACATATCTTGCTTGCATTGTATTTGTACATATCTTGTATATATATCTCTTGGAAGATATTGTGCTCCAAGAAGAACTATACCTATGGAAGAACAACAAGATAAGAATGAATATCATTAGATAATACACATGAAGGGATGAAATACATCATGTGAAAGATATTACAAGATAATCCAAATCAATTCTGAAGAGACTTAGAAGTCAGACATCAAGAGAAATTGGGGAAAGACTTATGACGACAACCAAGACAGAAACATGGACTCTGTTAAGACAAGAAAGGAAATTATATATTGCAGAAGACAATAAGGTTGCAGATGGAAGCGTGGACTCTATTATGCATTGTAGAAGACAACAAGGACGGAGACGGAAGCATGGACTCAATCAGACGAAGGGAGCAGATTATATGCACTCTTACATGAAGCAAGGATTAGGAGGGAGATAATCCTAAGATCCATTGAAGATGATGAAATATATATATATATATCCATGGTAGCAGCCATGAAAAGACAGTACGTGTTCAACTCAACTGCAGAAGAAGACCTCTTCGAAGAAAAACCTTAAAGTGGTCCGGGTTGTCCATCCAGATCCATAAACCAATGATGAAGGTAAGAAGTGTAATCTCTAGGGCATGGAATCTACAAGAAACTCCATGAACCCAAAAGCTAAATAATAACATGAAGATTCCAAGAAAGGAAGAGAAACCAGAATGACTAGTCATTAATCACAAGATTACCAGCCTGATATGAACTCACTAAAAGTAATCAAGCAGAAGAACTGAAAGTCATGATGAAACAGTGTACAGAAGACTTATGAATGAAATCATTGCGAGATCCAGAACCAGAGGTTCTCCTAGATGGAGGGAGAAGACTACGATGATTGATTGTTCCAGTACACCAGACTTATCTCTATATAAGTCATTATATTATCCGCAACATCCATGAGTCAGAATTCTACATCAAATGAATGCAAAGAATGTTCTCTAGAAGAAATTGAGTAAAGAGCCCATGCAGAGCAGTCTCAAGACTTTGAGGCATACCAAAAAGATACTCCTGTATGCAGATAAGAAGAAAACAACTTGGTGGAGAACCTCTAGTGCACAGCAGAAGCATGGTGAAGATTTCCTATAACATCAAGATGACTATTCAGAAGATCAGATCTCATGATGATAGAAGAAGTGCCACATGGATATGTTCCAGTCCTCCACCTATGATATACTCTATTGTTCACATCTACATGAAGCCTTCACAGTGTTCTAGACTATAGTACAAGCATTACACCATCAATGATGAAGTCCAGAAAGGAGAAAGTGATTCTCCAAAACATATCTCCACGGATGAGCAGATAAGCATACATTTTGGTAAAGCCCATATTCAAGATGAAAGAACTTGCATACTCAAGCTAGAGCTCATGGAAATAACTCTACTAACTGGAAGGGAAGACTCTCCAAGCTAGAAGAAGGTACACAAACATTTATTTTTGTGAATGAAATAACTCTCTAGTTAGGAGGGAGCATTTATCTTTGTAAAAGTCCAAATTGGACAGATGCTTTCCTGTTCAGAAAGTGAATTGTGATTTCTGATGGACAGTGGCTTCCCATTGTAGTTAACATGGGAGGCAGACCGATTGTTGATGTATCATAGATAGCGACTTCCCATTATGGGGAGTGGTCTAGGACAATAATTCTTCTTGGCAGTCACTCTGAGTAGTGGTCAAGTAGAATGGTCCACCTCATCGGGCAGTCATTCTTTCGAAGTTCACAGTTGTGAGCAGTTTCAAAAAATCATCCGTTTTGGAGGTTGATGCAGGACAGACATTCCTCGAGGGCAGACTCATTCTTTCCAGGATACACTTTGTTTAGTGTTGGAGGAATGGCCCAGGGTGGGGAATGGTCCGGACAGTTACTCCTCGAGGGCAGACTCCTTCTCTCCAGGCTACACCTTGTTTGTTGTCGGAGGAATGGCCCAGGGTGGGGAGTAGTCTAGGCTCAACAATCAGGGACAGTTATTCCTCGAGGGAAGACTCATTCTCTCTAGGTTACACTTTGTTTAGTGTCGAAAGAATGGCCCAGGGTGGGGAATAGTCCAGGACAGTCATTCCTTAGGGAAGACTCATTCCCTCCAGGTTACACTTTGTTTAGTG
>ML778048.1:1198297-1290711 GCA_009831015.1 Picea engelmannii | reverse complement strand
TTTTTTTTTTAGTTTTTAATTGATCCAAAAAAAATGAATTATATTTTTTTGCTAAATATTTAAAAATAGTGTTATTTAACTACAATTATTTTCTATGTATTGAAGTAAAGGTAAACAAATGTTTTAAAAATGATATTTTCCACTATATTTAAAAAGTATGGAACAATAAATTAATTAAGGACATTGAATTACAAGGCGATTCTTTTAAAAGATTCAATGAATTGGCCATGTCATTCCTTATGCATTACCAGTTACCCATTAGGTATGAAATAGGAATGGAGCTCTTGAATTCACTACGTCAGGATACCGCCACTCACACTTCTAGTCATATTCATGAGTGACGATGGATGCATAGAATGATGAAGACCTAGATACCAGAGAAGCTCTTGATGAAGTGGCTCACTAAATCCCTCCTTCCAACCATTGCCAAGGATGTAGCTATGGTCGGGGTGGCTACCAAAGAGAAAGCTATTATTCATGCCCAACACTTAGACTTGATATACTCTCAGTCATGTACTCTATATGACATCATTCCTCATGCTCCTAGGCCATCAACAGATCTGAAGAAGCCAAACCTAGGACTCCATGCCAATGGTGTTGATGGTTCCTGTTTCCCATGCCTCTATGAACCAGTTAGCTGATTAAATGGGTCACATGTCTATCTCGTCACATCCGTCAAATACTAGTTCTAGTGCTCAAACTACCACAATCCTTAATTAGACCTCTAAGGTGAATTCGATGCAATCCACGCAACTAAAGATTCCTCATCAATTTGTAGAAAAGAAGAAGAGAAATAACAAGGAAAATTCCAATTCTGAGAAAGGGAATGCTCCCACCCAGAACACTGAAGAGGGGGGAACTAAAGAAAAAAATAAGAGTCGGTTCCCCTACACGAATTGTGGGGAGGGCTATCCTACTCATCAGTGTCCTCAAAAGGATGAGGTTCATACATTTTTGACACAATATAATGCCCCCCAATATCTTGTTGTCTTAACTCATCCTTTCCCTCCTCAACCTTAACATATGGTTGCAACAAAACTTGTTCCTTCGCAAGGGGGCATGGAAGGTACCCCTCACCACGAGGGGTCTGTTAGAAAAAATAGGATCATAGAGAAATAATATAAAATAGATGCATAAATAAAACACATAAGATACACAATACAATAGAGACACATATATACATGGTTCACCCAATATGGGATATGTCCACCAAATAAATTACTGGGTCCTTCCTATATTATTATCCAACAAATGAAGGGATACAACCTATAACACATCAACTGTAAATTCCTCTTATTTTTCTCACAGTATCCTCTATCATAATACAATATTCACACTCATACCTAGCAACAATACAATTCCCTCATACAAAAAAGAAGGTTTCCTTCTAGGGAAAAAAAACCCTAACATAACTTCTACTGTCAGATATGCAACCTAATGATGAATGGTTCATATTGGCTATATAATTACAATATTTTATAAGGTAATTTTCCCAAATATTTCTCTTTGGCAGAAATGCCCCCAAATCCCCACTAGGGGGGCTCCAAAATATTATCCTCTCTCCCCCCCCTAGTGACAGATGTGGGGTGAGAAATCCCCCCCACACGCCCCCATTAGGAAATGGTATCCAAACATGGTTGAAACAAGATCTCTAAATTAGGAAGATAATCAATCTCCACAACCAACAATATCCCACTTGAAGACTAATCACAATAATTCCACTGTTGTTGTGCCTACCAGAATATGATCCACCTTGGACCTAGCAAGTTTCTCATCTTCACCTTCATGCTTGAAGGCCAACATAAACTGAGCATGAACTCAATTTATCCCTGGTTACTACGTTTGTTAACATGTTTGCATGATTTTGGCTAGTATGTATCTTTTCCAACTTCAATTGTCCATCTTCCAAAATGGATCATAAGAAGTGGTACCCGAGTTGTATATGTTTAGTCTTAGAATGCAAGGTCGAGTTCTTTGAAAGATGAATGGAACTCTTGATGTCGTAGTACAACCTGTTATTCTTTTTTTTCTTTCCCAATTCTTCCATAAACTTCTGTAACCAAATCATCTCTTTAATAGCTTCTGTAGAAACAACATACTCTACTTTCATTGTTGAAAGTGCAACAACCTTTTGAAGTTTCAAAATCCAACTTACTATTGTTCCACCTACAGTAAAAACACACTCTATGGTTCTCCTCCTTCTATCTTTATCACCTTCCATATATGAATCAACATATCCTTGTATAATAGTGTTGAACCTCCAAAACATAATGCATCAATACTAGTACCCCTCAAATACTCGATAATTCACTTTACTACCTTCCAATGTTCTTTCCCTGGATTTTTCATATACCTGCTCACAACTCCCACTACATGTGCAATATCTGGTCTTAAGCATACCATCACATACATCTAGTTGCCAATTGATGATGAATAAGGGACCCTGTACATGTGTTCTATCTTCTCATGTGTCTTGGGACACATTTCCGTGGTTAATTTGAAATGTCTGGCCAAAGGTGTACTAACTAGTTTTTCATTCTGCAATCTAAACCTCTCCAATACCTTCTCTATGTACTCTCCCTAAGACAATTTCAATTTGCAATATTTCATATCTTTTGTTATTCTCATACCAAGGATTTTCTATGCAACACCCAAATCCTTCATCGCAAATAAATTAGCTAATTTCCTTTTGAGCACATTTATATTCTACATGTTAGACCTTGCAACAAACATGTCATCTACATACAATAGAAATATAATATACCTTCCATTTTCTATTCTATTAAAATAAACATAGTGATCAAAATGACATCTACTATAACCCTTTTCTATCATGAACTTGTCAAACTTCAAATACCACTACAGTTTACCTTGGAGCTCGCTTTAGGCCATACAAGCTCTTCTTCAACTTGTATACCAAATTCTCCTTCCCTTTGACCTCATACCCATCTGGCTACTGCATACAAATATCTTCCTATGAATTCCCATGCATACAAATTATGTTTACATCTAACTAATCAAGATGCAAATATTCTACTGCCACAAGACTTAAAATAGTTCTAATTGAAGTCATTTTAACAACATGAGAAAATATTTCATCAAAATAAATACCTTTCTTCTATGCAAACTCCTTTACAACAAGTCTAGCCTTGTACTGCTTCTTTCCTCCATATTCTTCCTTCAACCTGTAAACCCATTTATTCTGTAATTCTCTTTTTCCTGCAGGAAATTGAACCAAGTTCCAAGTCTGGTTATTTACCAAGGAGTCCATTTCCTCTTTCATGCCTTGATCCCACTTATTTTTAGTGTCTACCTACATTTCTTCTTCATAATTTTTTCGTTCACCAGAATCAATCAACAATAAATAATACAATGGAGGAGATTATCGTTTAGGGTGTGTACTTAACCTGGTATATATTTTAACAACACTTGTAGGAGTTTGAGGTACCTATTGCTCCTATTGTTTTACATTTTGATTTTTTGGTACCTTTGGAATTTCATTTTCTTTGATTTCATCAAGGAATCTGTATTCTTATTTTTCCTACAACAATAAATAATACAATGGATGAGAGTATTGTTCATGGTGTCTACTTAACCCAATAGATCTTCTAACAACACTTGTAGGAGTTTGAGGTACATGTTGCTCATATTGTTGTACATTTTAATTTTCTGGTACTTTTGAAATTTCATTTTCTTTGATTTCATCAAGCACTGTGTATTTTATGTTTTCCTTTTCATGTTTCTTTCCTTGCAACTTATCTTTATACATGACCTTTTCATTTAATACCACATCTCTACTCCTAATGATTGTGTTATTTTCATAATCCCATAAGCGATAACCAAAATCATTAACACTATGCCCAATAAAGGTACACTTCTTGGATTTTTCCTCAAGCTTTGTTCTATTTTGTTTATCAATATGGACAAATGCTTCACAATTAAAAGTCTTCATAAATGAGTAATTTACCTTTTTACCTGTTCATTCCTCCATTGGAATATCACCATCCAAGGAGATTGAAGGCCCTATTTTTATGAAGTAAACAACATTATCTACAACATCTTCCCAAAACTGTAAGGGAAACCTTGCATGTAATCTCATACTCCTTGCTTGTTCCATGATTGTCTTGTTCATCCTTTTTGACACACCATTTTCTTGCGGTGTTCCTGGAACTGTCTTCTCTCTATGAATCTCATGGTATGAACAGTAATTATCAAACTCCTTACTATATTATTCACCTTCATTATTTTATCTAAGACACTTCAACCTTTTTCCTGTCTCATTATCAACCAAATCTTTCCATTTCTTAAAAGTGTCAAAACATCAGATTTTTTACGAATGTAATAAACCCAAGTTTTCCTAGTTGCATCATAAATAAAAGTAACATAATAATGGGAGACACCAAGAGATGATACCTGATATAGTCCACATACATTTGTATGCACAAGCTAGAACGTTTCACTCTTCTTCTCTTTTCTGACTATGAGAAATATGACTCTTCTATGTTTTAAATCAACTTGTTTAAGATCTAGCAACAAATTCCTTTTGTGGAGTATTTGCATCCCCTTATCACTCATGTGTCCAAGACTATGATGCCAAAATGTTGTATCTACCCCTGTAGAATCTAAAGTGATAGAAGAGTCAGCATTACAAGTGCATCTATACAATGTACCTACCTTCTCTCCTTATTCTATTACTAGTGATCCTTTAGTGACCTTCCACACCTTTTCTATAAATGTAAGTATACAGTCTTCACTTCCCAACTGCCATGATAAAATCATATTTCTTCTCAAATCTAAAACATGTCTTACTTCTTTCAGTAAGGATTTGTTTCCACTCTTTAACTTTATTTGTACCTTACCCATTCCAACAAGTTTACATGGTTCATCATCACCCAAATAAACCTGTCCAAAATCACCTTGAACATAATCTTAAAAGCATTTTGTATGGGGTGTGGAATGAAATGAAGCCATTGAATATAATACCCAAGAATCAATAATATTATCTAAAGAAAGAATCAAATAATCTTGTAACACATCACCTACTACATTTGCTTCCTTATTTTTCTCTTGTTGTCCATCTCCTTGTTTCTTTGGAGATCTGTAGTCTTTCTTCAGATGTCCTTTCTTCCCACAATTCCAACACTTGATATTTTCTAGTCTAGATTTGGATCTGCCCTTCCTAGGATTCCCAGGATTCCCTAGAGTCTTTCCTCTTTCCATTTGTCTTCCCCTATTCTCCATAGTCAATGCATTACCTAACATCTCACATGTGCTTTTCCATCACATTTCCTCACTACCTATAACACCAACAACATCATCAAATTTAAAAGTGTTTGAACTAAAGACAGAGTTATGTACAACCATGACCAAGCTGTTCCATATTTATGAAAATGAGCACAATACTAGAATATCCCTAACGTCATCATCAAAGTTCACTCCTACAAAACTTAGCTGGTTTGTAACCATATTAAATTTATTTAAATGATCAACAACAAAACCACCTTATGACATATTCATATTAAATAATCGCTTAATTAATAATACCTTGTTGGAAGCCGAAGTTTTTTCATATTGTTTATCCAATGCCTTCATCAGATCCTCCGTTGTCTTTTCTTTTGAAATTTTGAAAGCCAACAATGCTGCCAGACATAGCCTTATCGCTCCTAGTTCCTTTCTAACAAGAACCTCCCATTCTTCATCCTTCATACTTGTCAGTTGCTTTGCTTTTCCACTAAGTGGTAGGAAAAGATCCTTTTGATATAGATAGTTTCCATTTGCATCTTCCATAATTTGTAGTTTTATCGAATAAATTTCTCGACCCTAAAATTTCCATCTTCTGCCATTGATCCCACTCGAACTAGGAACCCTCTTTTCCTACAAGTTACCTTGTGCTCTAATACCAATTGTTATAAAAAAAAGGATCATAGAGAAATAATATAAAGCAGATAAAAAAATAAAACACATAAGATACACAATACAATAGAGACACATATATACGTGGTTCACCCAATATGGTTTATGTACACCAAATAAATTCACAAGTCCTTCATATATTATTATCCAACAAATGAAGGGATACAACCTACAACACACCCGATGCGACTTCCTATTTGTTTCTCACAGTCTCCTCTCTTAGAATACAATATTCACACTCATACCTAACAACAATAGAATTCCCTCATACATAAAAGAGGGTTTCCTTCTAGGGAAACGAAACCTAAAATAACTTCTACCATTATATATGCAACCTAATGATGAACATATCATATTGACTATGAAATTACAATATTTATAAGGAAATTTTCGTTGCCCCCCCCATGGACCCCTATGGTGATAGATGTGGGCGGGAAATACCCCCCACACCACCCCATCAGTAAATGGGATCCAAACACGGTTGAAGCAAGACCTATGAATTAGGAATATAATCAGGCTCCACAACCAATAGGGTCTTCATCAAATGCTTATGTTTTCATGTATTACCACATGATCAATTTGCAAACGTGAGCCAGGAACTACAACACGTCCACTCCTATTCCTACTATGCATGTGCCAACATGTTCTTCCCATCCTGATGGCCCTATTCAAATTAAAAATCCATGTTTTAACGCATCACTTCACCCCTTGAAGTGAGTTATTTGAATAATGACACATAATCCAAACACACAAGCCACCCACAACTACATCATTGTGGAAGACTTGGCTAAGGCACCATGTGCTAGGTTTTCCCTCAAATTTCTCCAAAGCTTCCCAATGCAGTGAAAATCCTTGTTGTCATCTATAGGTGGGGTCAATCCCTTAGATTCGAGTTTGATGACCTTTGATTCCAGTCAGGTTACTCATAGGCTCTCCCGTCAGGTTTCTTTCTAGATCAAAGTGCACATGATGGGGAAAACATCTTTCTCACTGTGGTTGATGAAGGAGCCTCAACCTGCATCATGTTTATTTCTTGTTGGAAGCCCATTGGATCTCCTAAGATTGACACATATTCAACATTGTTGAAAGTGTTCGATGGACACATGTTCTAGCCTCATGGAATAATCATTGCCTTACCGATCGCGTTAGGTGGTAATACTATCTATGTTTCCATGGAGGTCATTGATGCACCTCTTGAGTATAATTTGATACTTAGGAATACTTGATTCTATGACATGAATTCATTTTTCTCATTTTTCTTTAGGTCCTTATGCTTCCCTCATCAAGGTAAAATAGTGAAAATTGATAAAGTTGTTTTATGCACCCCATACCTTGGATCCAATGCGGGGTCGAATGTGCCCTTTGTTGGTGATACCCAACAATATTATACACATGTTGGTGTGGGGATCTTAAAATATCCTTCACTTATGGGTATATTTCCTCTTCCCCCACCATCTCCTACTTTGAACATTTCTCCTATCAACATGATTTCATCATTTACAAGTGGATCCCTAGAGATTTTCAATCCTTGGGTAGTACCTCATCCTGAGGATGTTGAATCATATGGAGCTTCAATGCCTCCCTCAACGGTTGATATTATCTATTTGAAAATATCATCAACATCAATTGATCCTGGTCAACACCTACATCCTCATGTGGAGTGTGATCAACCTACTCCACCCATACGGGTTGTTGACTCTCCAAGTTCACATGACATCCTATATTTTTATTTTCCTTCAGAAAAGGCCATCCTGGATGTTATGGTTCCTTGATTTATAAAAAAATAGAGTTATCATGATGAGTCTCGATTCGAGACTGGGGGAATTTGTTGGGGATTCTAATGAGACTCCCAATCTTGACCCTTTTTTTCCTTATTTATCCTTTTCAGAACTTTCCATTGAATTCTCTGCTTCCCCTTCCATCGAATATCTGCATTTTTCACCTCCTTCATGTATTGGCGGGCCCCATCAAGGAGCTTCCATAGCTCATGAAACCACTCACTATGATTATCTTCATATGCAAAAATTCATTCCTATGTGGCATGGCTCCATTATGGTAAGTCATATGATGCCAACATCAACTCATGCGTTCATTGATTATGAAAACAATCCTTGACCCGAGCCTAGCAATGGGATATAATTGGCCTAAAGCATCAAGATGCATAGTGCCTTGTACATAGGTGTGTGGTGTGACTGTTTTTTGTTTTGCATATATCATATCCTAAAAATCCACCCAAAAAAATTGTTTTTGAGATTTCACTATGCATTTTTGTTGAATAAATTATTGTCACTGATGTCAATGGTAAGTAAGTATTCACATATAAATATTCAAATGGAATGTGACTTTAATAAATAAAAAAGTGGAAGTGGATTAGAAATTAAGTTACGTGAAAGTGGATTAGAAATGAAGTTACGTAAAAGTGAAGTAAAACATGAAAGTGGATTAGAAATGAAGTTACGTAAAAGTGGAGAAAACATGAAAGTGGATTAAAAAGGTAGAAGTGAAAGTGGAGTAAAAGTGCACATGGTATTTGCACATGGTTTTAAAACCCATGGTATGTTGAAAAATAAGTTAAAAAATTAAAAGAGGGGGAAATTAATTAATTATTTAATAAAAGTCATGTCTTTTCAAATGAACATGACTTTTCATGTAGAACTAATGGTAAAGTATAAAAGGAGAAGATGATTGTGAGAAATAATGAGTGTGGGTGAAAATGTAATATTCTTATGCATATCATTTGAGGAGTGATGATTGAATATCATTCAAGGAGAGAGGATTAAATATTAGCGAAGATCAGATCTGGTGTTATAACAAATAGATCTAGTGTTATAGCACATAAAACTTGCAAAGGCATATCTAAGGCAGAAGTAGAAGAATAAGCAATAAGATATAGTGAAGGTAGATTTAAAGCAAAAGTAGAGAGCATCTGTTAGCCTCATAATCCTAAATTTCTATAGTCTAAGTATTTTCTAATATAAATGTTTTTAGAAATTAATTTATTCTAGTTTGTTAGGATAAGGACACCTAGCTTCTATGTAAAGGACAACTATCATACTCATGTGATTGGTTGTTCTCCTAGTTATTAGTTTAGAGTTAAGCTATATAAACTAGCTCCTTCTTCAAGTGAGTTTAAGGAGTAGATTATGAATTTCAGATTGTAATCATTTTTTCCTTATTAATAAAATTACGTGTCTGAGGACACTTTGTCAACAACGTCGAGCAAATATAGAGAAAGCAGGAGTGAGTGTCGAGTAGGTATAACAAAAAGCAGAAGGAGTGAGTGCTGAGATGATATGGAGAAATTATAACTAGTGAGTACATCGTTGATCTGGCGAAAGAAGAAGTAGCGAGTACAAAGTAGATATGGTGAAACCAGAAGTAATGAGCATAGAGCATATTTGGTGAAGACAGAAGTAGCTAGTAGACTAGTGAAGATAATGCATATGAAGAGCTTGTAAACTTGTAAGTAGGTTGGTGCCTACAAAATAAACAGTTGTGGGGATTCATGTCTCCAATAGGTCGATGCCTACTAACAATAGAGGGGATTGGTGTCTGTTGTAGGTCAGTTCCTACAAACAACAAAAGGGGATTGGTGTCTATTGTAGGTCGGTTCCTAAAAACAACAGAGGGGATCGATGTATCATGTAGGTTGGTGCCTACAGATAGTAGAGGGGACCGATGTATCCAATAGGTTGGTGCCTATAAACATTTGTAATCGTAGGTTGGTGCCTACAAATTTATAAAAAGAAGTTTTTTTGGTTCTCCTGAAAGGGTTTCCATGTTAAATATTGTGTCTTCTAGTTGTTGCATTTATGTGATTTCTTTGTTATGGTTTATGAATGTTAAAAAGAAAAACATAGCCTTATACTAATTTAACCCACTCTCAATATAAGTGTGTGCTCAACAATTTTGACCACATAATCTATTTTACATGTGGTGATAGGATTACAAGGACTCTTTCTTACGAAGATGACGAATTCCACTGAAATTGAGGTATGTTTTCTTAAAACTGGCATATAGGGATAGGTTTTTCCCTGCATTCACGATTTTCATGATTAACCATCCATTTTTCCTTCACATGCATTAGGTTCGATCCCATTAGGTTGTGACATTAGCCACTCCATTTTTTCACATCGTAACTTGTTCGATAGTGCCTACCCTTCATGGGTGCCCTAGTTAGTACTTGGATTTCCATTTGGTTCCCATGTCACTATTTCCCATAGGCTCAGGAGCCCTCCTTTATCCCCACCATGACTTGATGATTGAGCCTCATTATTATATTTTCATCTATATTCTGGCCAAATCTCATGGGTGTTCCAGATTTTTTTTTATTGTGGCTTAATAGTCACCTATGCATTTTATTCTTGTGTCATGCCTCCTACTGTTACACTTTTTTTTCCCACATCTCGCTTACCGCTATTTTTGTAGACTTGACCATATTCCTCTTCCATTATTTGTCCTCTGTTTTGCATCCACCTACCCATCAAGATAACAAATGCTAAGAGTGGATCTCACTATCTTGTACCATTTGCATTCATCATGTTGTTAAATAGGATCATGTTGGAACATAGGATCATGTTGTTAAGCGACTCATTATCTCCAACTGAGTATACTTTTATCTTTTTTCTTCAGACTCATAAAAGAACATGAAAAAAACAATACCGAGTACACTTTTGTCTCTTTTTCAAACTCGTAAAAGGACACAAAAAAGATACATACCAAGCATACTTTTGTTCCTCTTTCTTGCTCATTAAACCATGAAGGAGTAAAAAAACACAAAAAAATAAAAAAAAGAGAGTGGGGTGTTTTTCACCATTGGTCTATTCTGAAAATGGTAACGTCCATCAAGTCTCCCTTGAATATGGAACATGTTTGTGTCCTCATCATATAGTTGGGTTTTATCTTTCCTAGGAGCCATCCCAGTAATATGAGTCAAAAATAATTCTTCGACCGAATACTCTTCTAATTGTTGGAACAACCCCCTTTTTCTAAAATTTTCAAGACTAAAGATTAGCTATGGAGCCGCCTCTTAACAATGATATTTATTTAAGAGACATGTTTTGGTTTCTCGAAAATTGGCAGTTTGCGATGTATAAAGAGCTATTTTCCCAGCCTACTTAAAACCCCGAGTCCGAAACCCTGAGAACCCATTTTAAACGCGCTTAAGTGCAAGCTAAAAGTGTTTAACTTTTAATAAGGCCCATCGCAATTTCACGATTCGGGTTTCCCTATGACAAAGTGTTATCGAATTGTCGCCCCTCATAATCCCAACTCCTGAATTCGTTAAGTTTAGAAATTTTTTCCCAAATCACGATTAATTAAAAGTTGTAAACAGAGGATTATCACTTAAGATAATCACGTTGCGAGTTCACGATTCAGACTTTACTTATGTCATGACTTCTGGGGATATGATACTTGTAACCCCAATACCCGAGGTCGCGAGATCCCTTTTTTTTAATCTTGATAAATTAAAAACCAAAGGTAATTAATGCTAATCTGCCAAATTGCAGTTTTGCAATCTCCGAGGTTCATGGTCCAAAACTAAGAGTAGAAATATTATGAAGTTGCAAACGTCGAAAAAAGCAATTAAGAACTAAAAGAACTTAATAAACAGATTAAGCCAGATTGACTAACGCCTTAATCAACTTTTACGCCGATATAGCCTATGAACAAAGTTTTAAATGTCTCTGCGTTCTTCCTGAGTCACGCCATCAAAACATTTATGACATTTATAAGAAGGTCCTGTGAAGTGATTGATACTAAGATCTGATTTTATCTCCAAAATATTTCCTTTAATGATTTGAACATTCTGTTAGCATGGACTCATATAGAATTTAAGTTCTCAAAATGAAAGGATTACCGTCGTTCGTTTGAATTTTTTTCTAGTTTTCTGCAGACCCATTTTGCCAAAGTAACCCCTATTTGTATTTTCTCTCTCTATGACAGGAAGCCGAATTACAAAGTTCTATATTATGGCTCCAAGGAAAACTCCCAAGATTACTGGTGAGAGTTTGGGTCAAGGTTAAGATATTATCTCTGATACTTCACCTAGGAGCATCAATACTATCAAAACATGGACACAAGTCTCTGACGTCTTGCAACGTGAGCTGATCAATTGTTCGGACGATTCTAGCGCTAATGAGAAAGAGGACATATCCATAAAATATAAATTTGTCACTCAGTCTGAGATACACAATATCACAACAAGGCCATGTCTCCTCCCATATTGTGATATGACAAAATGGGTGTTGGACCATGTAGATATCCCAACTAGGACAATTTTCAATGAGAAGAATGTGGCGGTTGGGACTTTCAGGACAGAACATATATGAGAAATGTACAAATTTTCTCCCACACCGAGATTCATGCACAAAGATGAATTCTTAGAAGTCTTCAAAAAGAAAGAATGTGAGCAGTATGGGAAAAGCCTATATGAAATTATTAAATATTGGTATTCACACCCCGCGAAATTCAAGGTCGAATCCAATGGAATCTATTCGATCTCATTGTTGGATCCACAATTCATCTATGTAGCAATGATGGTCTGTAGGCTATATAGGAAGGAGGATACAACTCACTTATTCCTCCCATGGGTGCCGCTGA
The DNA here is from genome assembly GCA_009831015.1 of Picea engelmannii. Taxonomy (NCBI): domain Eukaryota; kingdom Viridiplantae; phylum Streptophyta; class Pinopsida; order Pinales; family Pinaceae; genus Picea; species Picea engelmannii. Next base: position 1,278,195 of record ML778048.1, on the reverse strand, counting down.
TTCACACAATGGATGAGAGTTTCACGTTCAATTGGGCCATGATTTTTTCTGATAGTCTAGCCAGCCAGTTCACAGAATACCCTGAGCAAAAGGCAAGTGGGAAAACATCCTCATTTTTTTATGTTGGATTACATAATGGATGTTGTGTGATTCTTGACGCCTTTCCCATTAATGAGCTGGAGTTGGACTCCAACCAATGAACGACCTATTCATGAATACCATTCGAAGCTCTGGGAGGATAAAGCCAAGGAGTTCGTATACAATATTTTCAATTGGGTAGTGGTTCCCATGCATATTTCTATATTCGGCCAACCTCGGCCCCCCTGGATTTCGGATAAAGCCGCGGAAGATTTAAGCCACGTAGCATACTGGTATATTGAAAGGGAATTTTCATATATTAGGGTTTTTGGTTGCTCTGTTCTACCATATGCCCTACCTCTGTTTTTACCAGATAAGCTGGTGTGTTGCGAGATTTCCAGGCAAACGATGCTCGACGGGATAAGAAAGGAACTCAAGAGACTTTAGAAGAAGGTATAGCCACCTTTTCCCATACACATTGGCACATATTCTTTATTAGATTTTGGCCATGCTAAAGCAGAGGCCGCAAACCTGAGCGATATGAGACTAGTGGGCATCGAGTTTAAGAAGCACAACCCGCATAAGATTGTGGTCAACCACCTGGAAAGTTGCGGCCTGAAAAGATACGAGCACAAAATCTCCCCCCATGATGAAGTTTTTCGAGGGGTAAAAACGTACTTAGAAGTTCTAAACCGGGTTCGATCCCTCCAATCTGGAGACATGTTCAATTTTTATAAGTTCTAGGAGCAACGTAGGAGTAGGCTCCCCAAAGTTTTGCAAGGTACAGTCTCAAAACCCCTGGGGTCTCAACAAGCAAAGACTGAGGGCCTGACAGGCAGAGGCCCAGATGAACATGAAGCTCAAGGGAACACAGAGAAAACTAAGGTCCTCAAACAAGAATCTGAAGGCCCAAGCCATGAAGAAATATCCCTAGGGGAAAATAATCCAGACTGACTGACTGAGGTTAGAGTCAAGATGCACGAAAAGCAGGTAGGAGACCCATTTTTGCTCACATTGAATAAATCAGGTATCGATGCTGGTGCGAAGAATATACCCTCAGAAATTGGCAGTCCCGTCCCATTTGTCACACCCCTACAGTTTTCCAGAGGGGACCCTGATGCTACAACGATATCTATAGAATATCCGACGCCTGTCACCACCGAAGATTCCCCCCCCTAGCGAGTTTTTCTTCAGCAAGAAAAGGAGGGCCATAGTGAAATGAGAAACACATCACCAGGCAGGCGCAGTGGCCAAAAAATTCAAAATATTGGCATATGACAAAGGTTTAGAAGAAGAAGAGTTCGCTGACGAGATAGCGGGAACGTTGAGGGCCTATGACACTGCAAACCAATACTCAGTTGGGACCCTAAGGAGCTGATTGAAACACAAGGATCGATTGATCAACGAGTTGCAGAGTCATCTATTAGAATCAGAGAAAAATGCCCGAAACAAGGCATATAAAGAGATTGAGTAAGCCAGATAGGTCGATCAACAGGAAATCGAGCAACTCAAGACTAATCTTGAGCAAATGCAGCAGTTGGTTGAAGAGAGCCAAATGTAGGCAGAGCAACAGGGTGGATTGATAAACCAGCTGCGGACTGAGTTGGATCTCGCCGAAATCCAGGTCATAGACATGACGATATTCCAAACCCAGGTCATGAAGATCCAAAGGAGAATAAAAATGGCTTAGCAGAGTTTTCTTGCCAAAATAGAAATCATCCAGGATCATGTTCAACTAGTAGACCAAGCCCTGGACTAAGTCACTTTAAGAGAAAGGGAAGCCCGGGTAGCCTGAAGTACATTCCAAGAAGCTATCACATCCACAGCAAAGGAAGAGATAGCCATCGCTTCCAGATTGTTCATTAAAGAATAGACCAGGAGGAATATCCTGTTGACGGCCTGGGAACATCATATATATGAAAACAGTAAAAGGGCCAAAGAGGTGAGGGATTCTTGTGAAGAAATATTTGGTTCAATAAACAAAAATTTGTTAGAACTCTATAAAGAAGATAGCACTAGAACGTTAGGGAAAATCAACATAGCCAAGCATCTGGTAGATATCAAAGAAAGTATGGAAAGGGATCAATCCAAGCTCTCTCAAGTAAGTCAATTCGACATTGCTCAGATTGACAAATGGCTAATTAAGACGAATTTACTATTACTATCCATCATGACAGAAGATCAACAGGTAGGAGGGAGGATCCCGCAACTAGACAAGAAGTGTTACTTATTTGAGGCAAAAAACCAAGTCGAGCCCTCCAAGTCTATCACCCAGCTGGTAGAGAGATGTCTTAAATGTATTGAGCATGGGCAAGGAAAAGCTTCAGGAAACAAATAATGTAATTACAGATATTTTCAAAGTTTTGTATGCCAGGCGACAGGGAGAGGTGAAAGGCCTACATAAAAAGATAGGGACAACAAGTGAAGTGTTCCACATGCTTAGCGCATAACTCTCGTTCTTTGAATAATTTAATTGTAACACCACATGTTGGTATAAATACATCTTTTATTATGTAAGGAAGGGCTTTTTCTTTTGGCAGATTGTAATAGAGAAAATTTTCCTTTGCCAGGATTAATACAAAGTGAATTGAAGACTCCATATTCCGTCAAGATCGAGTTTTATTTTTTCCTCTGTTATTTCATACTTCATGTCATTTTTATATACATCTTTGATGAATGATTTAACTTCAATTTAGTACAACTTCTACTGTGGCGATCATGTTTTAGTTATCTAATTATTTACATCTTTTCCTCTGTATCAACTATTAGCAGGTACAAGACCTGTGGATTACTTAGATATCTATATTTTATGCTCCATTAAAGTGTTTATTTATTTTTTATTCTTCTGTTACAGCATGAGATTCTTCTGGAATTGATGCCTCACATTGTCAGACAACTCTATGTTTTATTTTGTTTCATACTTGGTTTCAAATTTTAACTCAATTATGGAAAACGACCTTCGGTTTTGTTAAACCATTTAATTGGCTTCACATGATTTTTTCTCATATAATCTAAAATTGAATCAACAACTTAAAAGCAACAACCTCTTAAATTTTTGTCCCTTAAATGATTGCCCCTGTTGCAAGGAAAGCTCACGTAGAACCCGACCTCTCATACCAAACCAGGATTTCCTTAAACCTCTTTGATACTATCCTAAGAACTGCAACCACCCAGGTCGAACTTGAACATTTGTGAGAATCCATTGAATGGGATATAACAATTCAAGAATAAGTGGATTTTAGACATAGACAACTTAGAAATCAGCCATAGTTTCTCTTCCAGTTGTTTGCTCCTTTCCATATCTTTTACCCTCTTTTGGATGCCTAGACTCTATACTTCGTAGCCTTAAGTACAGACTCTAGAACAACATGTTTCTAGCGTTGTTGCCAGGGATCAGAGAATCGTAGTCACTTTCCCCTGAGAGAACGACATTTACAAGTTTCATTTTTTGATACTAAACAAAGAGAAAACTCCTTGCTAAGGACAAACCTTTATCATTCACTTGATGAATCCACTTTTAAGTAAGTTGGCATCCGTTCGAGGGAACACCAGACAAAACCCAGATGCTAATAGACTGTGCCAGTTTCCAATAGTGAAAAAACACTAAAACCAAGGGGTATTTTCAAACAAACCACTGTTGTTTACCAACCCAAGTCTACTCAGTCCAAAGCTAAGATCCCTCTTGAACCTTCATCCTTGCGAGAAATTTCTCTCAGAAAAACATCAGACAGTATTGTCGAAGCCAAGACCCTAAACCCTGAGTTAATCCTACCCGAGATTAAGACCGAAACCTCTCTGACTACCTCTTATGTTAGTAGGGGTGATATGTCTGCCATAAATCTCATCCCTATTAATATCCCATCGACTCTCGATATAAACTTCTCTATCACTCAAGGCCTTGAAGAAGGTACCACATACTTGGATTCAACACTGGTGAGTTCTCCCATTTACGTATCCTGCAAATCAGAGGAACCGAGTCCCCGTATACCCTTTCCCCCTTTCTCAACTTTCACCTCCTCTGATAAAGAGTTCCTTGAATTTTTCCCCCTCCACCCCGAAGAATCTAGAGAGTCACTGTACATCTTCACCAACCCTCTTTATAACCAACCAATTTCCTCTCCTAGATTATCCATGGTCTCCACCGGAGGAGGAGCAGGGGGAGTAGGAAGTCAAGGCCAACAACCGCTCCCCAGGATTTTCGCCAAGGTAGCCGTTAGATACATGGATGATTTTAGGGGCTAAATTTCGCTCATGGGCTAATTTTCCATGGTTTTTCCAAAAATGAGATTCGCTATCTTAAAAATGATTCGCCCAAATTCTATAGGATACAAATATTTTACCTTAAAAATCACAAAGAATTTATAAAAACTATATAAAATCCTTAAAATTTTGAATATTTTTACAAAAATATGGCCAAATTTTATAGTTGGCATATGAAGGATTAGTAAGATTCGTCAAGGTTTCTACATTTAAAAAAAAAAATCCATCTTTAAAATCATCCCTGGTTAGATACGCCCCCTTGGTCCTTCCAGTACCCCTCCATGATTTACCAAAAAACTATATGAAAAAATTGCCCAAGTTCACAGGAGAAGGAGATCTAATTGCAGCCGAGCATATCAACTTCTTTGATCAATTCACTGATATTCTAGTTCTCAAACATGAGGACGTGTATTCCCAGTTATTTGTCCAAACCTTCAAAGGACAGGTAAGAACTTGGTTTTGGAGCTTTCCCCCAGGTTCCACATTATCCTACGATGCACTAGAAGACCTATTTCTTAGACAATGTGAAGAAAGAAAGGATCATTTATACTATTTGACCAAGTTTGGGTATTTAAAGAAAAAAGGATCATAAACTATTATGGAATTTATCTAGAGATTTAACAAGTTGTACAATAATATCCCAATTGAAGTTAAACCATCCCAACCCCCAGCCAAAGTAACTTTCCCAGGAGCCTTCGAACCCAATTTTGCTCCACTGTTAAGAGAAAGGAGAGGGGCCGAATTAACCCGAATGCAAGATGACGTTGTGGAAATTGAGTCAAACATGATGGCTTTGGGTAAATTAAAAACGAAAATGGAAACGGGAAATAGGAAGACCAAATGTTTTAGAGAACAAGCGGGTCCCTCTGGATCTAGAAGGTCCTCAGATGACAAAATGGATGATATGGCTAGGATAATAAAAGATCTATCAAAAAAAATCTCAAGAATGGAGCTAGACCAATCCAAAGCTGATCAATTCGTTAAGAGAAAATTCAGGAGAAACCCCAATCCTCAAATTCAACAAAGATAGATTAAAAATGAAGATCAAAAAATTCAAACCCCTCTAAAAAATGAAAGTTTTATTGGAGGAAATGATATGCAAGAGTTTGAGGATTTAGAAGAAGATGTAAACAATTTGGGTGACGACTGTATGCAACCTCATTTAACTAAGGAAGATTATGAGAAGTCTATAAATGCAGAACAATCATTGACTGAAGATGATAACATAAACAACACTGATGATTCTACTTATCAAGGGATGGTCGATACTATAATGGCCGAGCTCCAACATAAGTACAATATGAGGCCTAAAAATAAAACTGTGACGACTACTCAACCCAAGAAAATTTTGCCTAGAGGCGAAACATACGAGCCCTCCCAGAAAGAGACCGAGATGCGAATTAACAAAGGGGTAGACTTGCAAAATAACAACGTAACAGAGGATGAAACCAAAGAGAGAAGAGCTAAGACATCTGAAACGTAGACACCGAAAGCCAGAACCACCGAAAATAAAACAGTGCAAACAAATAAATTAGAAAAGAAAGAGTCTGAAGTTTCAGCCAAGGAAACAAATGGAGTTGCAAGAATTTTCTGCCTAGAAAATGAGATAAATAAGATCAAGATACAAATACCTTTCGTTGAGTTGGAGAAGAACCTTGTGTACCAAAAGAAAATAACCAAAATAATAAATTTTTCAGATTTAGAGAGTCAGTTTGACGTGATAAATCTGGAAGATGATAAGCCTAATATCACTTTTGGTCCACATTTTGAAGGTGCCAAAGATATTGTCACCCCCTTTTATATTACCCTGAACGTGCACAATCAATTGCTGCATAATTGCATGCTGGACTCTGGAGCCTCTCATAACGTAATGCCCAAATCTAGTATGGACAGAAAAGGCCTCAAAATCACCAGACCCTATGGAGATCTTTACTCATTTGATTCAAGGAGAGTTAAGTGCATGGGCATGATCAAATATTTAGAAGTAACTCTCATCTAGATTCCAGTGAAAAACGTCCTAGTGGATGTAGTTATCACTGATATACCCCCGAAGTATGGTTTTCTATTATCTAGATCTTGGGGAGCCAAGCTCAGGGGATCCATTCAGCTAGACATGACCAATGCCACGATCCCTTTTTTTGGCGGGAAGTTCACTCAGTCATACAGGGAAACATGGTTGGCATATATGGTAAGAGATCCTATGAATCCTAACAATTACCCTATTTATGTCGTCGATCAAGACCTGGGAAATTGTATTTTTTCTTTTGATGATAGTGAAAATAATTGTACAGAAGAAAGTTATATAGATGAAATCAAAACTCAAAAGACAGATAAAAATGTGTATAGCACTGGAACTTGGAAAATGTTTTTTGATGGCTCTTCGTCGTGTGGACGAGCAGGTGTAGGAGTGGTTTTCATAGCACCTAAAAATGAATTTGTTGTCCCCTTCTCTTATAGGCTACAGTGGGACATAGACTACACAAACAACATATGAGAATATGAAGCTCTAGTCTTGGGAATAGAAGCTGCCAAGAAGCTAAACATAAAGAACCTAGAAGTCTATGTAGATGCAGAACTGATTGTGAAGCAGGTAAATCGACAGTACCAGGCTAAGCACCCGAGACTAAGGTCCTACAGAAATTGTGCCTGGGATCTAATGGAAAATTTATTTTCATCAGTAAAGTTTCATTTCATCCCACGTGCGGAAAACCAGCAAGCTGATTCATTGGCCAAAGAAGCTTCGACCTTCGCACCCCCTACCACTTTCAAATTAAAATACCACATAGAGGTCAGGCACATACCATCCATACCAAACAACATACAACACTGGAAGGTATTTGAAGATGACGAACATATTAGAAATTTCCTGGAAATGGTGGATGATTTCGTCGAAACTCACATTGACCAGGAAAACCAAAATGACCATACCTGGATTATGCAGGAAGGGGAGGAGCCTCGAGACTTCCAAGAAAAAATCGCAAATAATCGCATGCTAATGTTAAAAAGTAATCAAATCCCTAAGGGCCTGATACCTCTGGAAAGGTTGATTGATCAAAACGACATGCCTCTGAGGTCTACCTTGCAGCTCCAACCAGAGGAGGTCGAAGACTGTGACGTGGGCACTGCTAAAGAACCTAGGATAGTGAAACTATCAAAGTACCTTCCTCCTTCGATAAAAAAGAAAGTATACATACTTACTTGGACAATATAAGGATGTTTTTGCATGGTCTTACGATGAGATCAGAACCTATGACACCTCTGTGATCGAGCACAAGATACGTTTGAAACCTGGTGTTAAACCCTTTAGACAAAAGCTTAGACAAATCAACCCCATTTTATTGCCTATGGTCGAAAAAGAAGTGAAAAATATTTTAGACACAAAAATAATTGTACCTCTCAGGTACTCTGACTAGGTGGCGAACCTAGTCCTGGTTAGGAAGAAGAGTGAGGAGATCAGACTGTGTGTAGACTTTAGAAATCTAAATAAGTCCTCTCTCAAAGACAATTATCCTCTACCCAAAATGGATCATGTTTTGGAAAAAGTAGTTGGGGAAAATAGGATGTCGATGATCGATGGGTTTTCAGGTTACAATCAAATTGTTGTCAATGAGCATGATAAAGAAAAAACAACTTTCACCACCCCTTGGGGCACATTTGTGTATGAAAAAATGCCTTTTGGTCTGATGAATGCAGGTGCTACCTTCTAGCATGCTATGGATATAGCTTTCATCAGTGAGAGAGATAAATTCGTGGTTATCTACCTTGACGATCTAACTATTTTTTCTAAATCTGATGAAGATCATCTGATACATCTAAAGTAAACATTCAAAAAATGCCGAAAATTTGGTTTGTCCTTAAACCCAAAGAAGTTTCACTTTGTGATGCAAGAAGGTAAACTGTTGGGCCACATTGTGTCTCAAGACGGAATTAAAATCGATCCTAAAAGGGTAGAAGCTATAGACACCATAAATATTCCTAGAAATGTAAAAGAAATTTAGTCATTTTAGGAAAAAAAAAAATTGAGAAGATTTATCCCAAACTTTGTTGAAATCGTGAAATTGATCACAGATATGCTAAAAAAGAACAATGAAGTGAAATGGATGGGAGAAGCTAAAGCATCGTTTGCACGCATCAAGAAATTTATCAGCAAAGCGCCCGTACTGGCGAGCCCTGATTATCTAAAAGATTTCTTGATTTTCTTGTTCACCTCCATACACACAGTGGTGACAGTACTCGTCCAGAAGAATGAAGAAGGTTTCGAGCAACCAATAACGTTTTTCAGTAAAAGTCTTAGAGATGATGAATTGAGATATGATATAATGGAAAATCAAGCGTATGCTATGGTGAAGGCACTGAAGGATTTTAGAACCTATGTGGTACACTCCAAGGTAATTTCATACGTGCCCACTAGTTCTGTAAAAGATATATTGGTTCAGCCTGACAACGATGGGAAGAGGGGTCGGTTGCTTGCTAAAATTCAAGAATTCGATCTAGAGGTGAAACCGACGAAACTAGTAAAAGGACAAGGTTTGGCTAAGCTCTTAGCTGAATCAAATTTCAGAGAAATTGAAATGAATAACTTGTAGGGATATGAAGGATGTGGGGATGTAAATGAGATCGATGACCAAATAGCTACAACCAAAATTGAAGAGAAGTTTACCTTATCGAATTGGTATAAAGACATAGTGTCCTACCTACTCACCCTGAAATTCCCTAGTGATATGTCTCCAACTAAATCCAGGACATTGAAGCTGCATGCAGTGAAGTACTGTATATTTGAAAGCCAATTGTACTAGAAGGACCGATTAGGCTTCCTATTGGTTTGTTTAGTAGGATCAGAAACAGAGGGGATCATAATCAAATTTCACGAAGGAGTGTGCGGAGGGCATCACGCTTGGAGGGAAACAACTTAAAAAATCATGAGGGTAGGATATTATTGGCCTAAAATATTCTCATATGTCAATACCAAAGTCAAAACCTGTAACCCTTGCCAGTTGTTCACGGGTAAACATAAGCTCCCAGTGCTACCTATGGTTCCTGTCAAAACCGAAGCCCCTTTTCAACAATGGGGGTTAGATTTTATAGGCGAAATCAACCTGCATTCTAGCACTCAACACAAATGGATCCTCGCTGCTATAGATTAATTCACCAAATGGGTGGAGGCTATTCTGACTAGAAAGGAGACCGATTTAGTGGTAATATATTTCTTGGAAGAGAACATATTGTCTAGATTCAGCTGTCCTCAAAAGATAGTCATGGATAATGCCCAAGCATTCAAGTCTATGGAAATGGTCAGATTTTGACAAAAATATAACAGCATATTCGGTCACTCCACAACATATTACCCTCAAGGAAATGGGTTAGCCGAATCATCAAATAAAAGTTTAATTACCATAATTAAGAAGGTGCTGAGCAAAAAAAAAAATTTTTGGCATGTACATTTGAAGTATGCTTTGTGGGAAAATCGGATAGGTACGAAGAAATCCATTGGTACTTCTCCTTTCCAAATGGTATACGGGACTGACGTGGTATTACCTATAAATCTAGCGCTCCCTGTGATGAATCTATGGCAAGATGAGAAGGAAGAACCAAACCATGTCACAAGGAGAATAAATCAGCCGATTGAGTTCCAACAACACAGGCCCGAGGTGGACGAAAGGATGCAAAAATACCAAGACAACATGAAAGCATTGTTCGATCATAAGGCCAAAGATAGGGAATTCCTCCCTGGCGATTTGGTTTTGAAATGGTATGCTAGGAGAGAAGACTTTGTGAAACATGGTAAATTTGACCATATCTAGTATGGACCATTCAAAGTCTCAACATCTGAAGGGAAGAATTCATTTCTATTGGAAAATTTGGACAGTAAAATATTCAATGCCCCTGTTAACAGGTGTTATCTAAAGCATTATAGGCAATAAATGATTTCCAAGTTTCCATTGTATATACTAGTTTGCGTTTTTTTTTTCTTTTTACAGCTTTGGTTGAGTTTTACCTTCATTGCAAATAAAATAGGTTAGTGAGCTCTTAGGAATAAGGATATACAAATAATCAACACCTCGAAATCTATAAACCTGGAAACCTTGATACTCCCACTGTTGTTTTCTTTCACGATTATGGCCTACCGTCCCAATAGAAAAAGAAGAAAATGGATGGGCATGCATCGGGAAATCAATCTACCCAAAACAGGTGATAAAATAAATTTTATTAAGATGAAATCGAAATGGTAAGGCAAAGGTATGATCGCCTGAACTGTCTAGATTTTTTGAATGATTATCACCTAGGTGCAACAACGTTTCATCGAATGTGGTTTTTCGCTGGGTATGCCTACCAAAGAACTTTGTCACTATGGTTTCCAAGGATTTCCTCCCAAATAAGATGAAGAAATTTGAAACAAACTGCAGAAGTAAAGTAGCCTCAAAGAAAAAGTTCCCAAGGTCGAAACTAAGTATAATACCTGCGCTTATAAAATCTGAGATTTCCTTGTCACTTTTCCCCCCTTTTTGCGTTTCTTTCTCCCCTGGGACCAAATGTTTCCCTATAGAATCCACAGAAGAAGAAGGAGTTACACCTTACCACTTGAAGATAGAAAAAGATTGTTTTGAAGGTTGTCTAGAGAGCTCTTCGGTTCCTTCTGAACTAAGATATGCGTGGGCTAATCCTAATTATCTTAGTTATTTCTACAATTTTTAATGATTAGTTTTGCATCAAAAGAAGGCCCCTGGAAATAACGTTCCCCATAAGTTACCAACGGACTAAGATGTTTTGAAGGTCCAAAGGGAAACTGGTCCAGATTAATCAAGATGAGTTAACAGACCTCTATAGAAAATTATACACAAATATCACCCCTGGTATACTTTATACTAATTGATTTCCCCCACTTCATGTCAAAAGCAAAGTGTAGATAGATGGTGAAAGGAAATTCGAAAAATTCGATTGCCTCCATCCAGTCCCAAAGAGATGATGAAAGGAAATCCATTAAATGATTGCCCTCATCTCATCATTTAAATGCAAAGTTATAGCTTGAAGTGGTGAAAGGAAATTCAATAAAAGGGATCCATATAACTTCACCGGGGTACTGAACAGGCTCGCTGGCAGTGAAGCAATGTCCAAGATATCCGTAAGGTTGTTATACACGAGCCATATTGTTATCTGTGACCATTTTTCACTTGAAGCCAGATCTACATCCCATGTCCGTACAAGAATCCCTGTTTAAAAAATTCAAAACTACTTCACATTGATGCAAGAAAAATCAACAAAACCTGTTTAAATCCTTAAGATTCTTTGGTCATCCTAAGCAAACACAAGTTCAGTATTAAGGAAGGGGAAGCTACCAGGTGGACCGACTTTGAGATAGGGAAGGGATGAAGTCTCGAAGGCTTTCATAGTTAAGGATGAAACCCTCCTTTTTCTTCTATATCCTCTTTCTAAACAAGGCTCCCGAAGAAAACTAATGACTCCATTCGCCCAATAAAGGCATGTGGTCTACTGTTCTTCTCGTCCCACAAGGAGACGAGATCCCTAGATGGAGCCTATGTTGGAACAACCCCCTTTTTCTAAAATTTTCAAGACTAAAGATTAGCTATGGAGCTGCCTCTTAACAATGATCTTTATTTAAGAGACATGTTTTGGTCTCTCAGAAATTGGCAGTTCGCGATGTATAAAGAGATATTTTCTCAGCCTACTTAAAACCTCGAGTCTGAAACCCCGAGAACCTATTTTAAATGTGCTTAAGTGCAAGCTAAAAGTGTTTAAATTTTAATAAGGCCCATCACAATTTCACTATTTGGGTTTCCTTGCGACAAAGTGTTATCGAATTCTCGCCCCTCATAATCCCGACTCCCAAATTCGCGAAGTTTTGAAATTTTTTCCCAAATCATGATTAATTAAAAGTTTTAAATAGAGGATTATCACTTAAGCTAATCACATTGTGAGTTTGCGATTCAGACTTTACTTATGCCATGACTTCCGGGGATATGATACTTGTAACCCCGATACCCGAGGTCGCGAGATCCTTTTTTTTTTAATCTTGATAAATTAAAAACCAAAGGTAATTAATGGTAATCCGCCAAATCATAGTTTCGTGATATCTAGGGTTCATGGTCCAAAACTAAGGGTAGAAATATTCTGAAGTTGGGAACACCAAAAAAAGAAATTAAGAACTAAAAGCACTTAATAAACGGACTAAGCTGGATTGACTAATGCCTTAATCAACTTTTACGCTGGTACATCCTATGGACAAAGCTTTAAACGTCTCTGCATTATTTCTGAGTCATGCCATCAAAACATTTATGACATTTATAACAAGGTCTTGTGAAGTGATTGATACTAAGATCTGATTTTATCTCTAAAATATTTCCTTTAATGATTTGAACGTTCTGTCAGCGTGAACTCCTATAGAATTTAAGTGCTCAAAACGAAAGGATTACCATCATTTGTTTGAAATTCTTTCTAGTTTTCCACAGAGCCATTTTTCCAAAGTAACCCATGTTTGTATTTTCTCTCTCTATGACAGGAAGACAAATTACAGATTTCTATATTATGGCTTCGAGGAAAATTCCCAAGACTACCGGTGAGAGTTCGGGTCAAGGTTTAGATATTATCTCTGATACTTCACCCAGGAGCATCAGTACTATCAAAACATGGACACAAGTCTCCAATGTCTTGCAATGCGAGCTGATCAATTGTTCGGACGATTCCAGCGGTAATGAGAAAGAGGACATATCCATAAAATATAAAGTTGTCACTCAGTTTCAGATACACAAGATCGCAGCAAGGCCACGTATCCTCCCGTATTGTGATATGATAAAATGGGCATTGTACCATGTAGATATCCCAACTAGGACAATTTTCAATGAGTAGAAGGTGGCGGTTGGGACTTTCAGGCCAGAACATATACGGGAAATGTACAAATTGTCTCCCATGCCAAGATTCATGCACAACGCCAAATTCTTAGAAGTCTTAAAAAAGAAAGAATGTGAGCAATATGGGAAAAGCCTATCTAGCCTTATTAAATATTGTTATTTTCACCTCGCAAAATCCAGGGTTGACTCCAATGGAATCTATTCGATATCAAATTTGGAGCCACAATTCATGTATGTAGAAATGATGGTCTATAGTCTGTACGGGAAGGAGGATACCACTCACTTCTTCCTCCCATGGGTGTCACTGATTCACATAGTGGATGAGGGTTTGATGTTCGATTGGGCCAAGATTTTGTTTGATAGTTTGGCTAGGAGGATCACAAAATACCGAGAGCAAAAGGCAAGTGGGAAAACATCCTCATTTTTTTATGTCGGCTTACATAATGGATGATGTGTGCTTCTTGATGCCTTTCCCATTAATGAGCTAGAGTTGGACTCCAAACAACGAATGACCTATTCATGAATACCATTCAAATCTCTGGGAGGATAAATCCAAGGAGTTCATATACGATATTTTCAATTGGGTAATGGTGACCATGCATATTTCTATCTTCGGCCAACCACCCCTCTGGATTTCGGATAAAGCTGCGAAATATTTAAGCTGCGTAGTAGACTGGTATATTGAAAGGGAATTTTCATATATTAAGGTTTTTGGTTGCTCTGTTCCACCATATGCCCTACCTCTATTTTTACCAGATAAGATGGTGTGTCGCGAGATTGCCAGGAAAACGGTGCTTGGTGGGATAAGCAAGGAACTCAAGGGAGTTCAGAAGAAGGTATGGCTACCTTTTCCCATACACATTGGCACCTATTCTTTATTAGATTTTGGCCATGCTAAAGAATAGGCTGCAAACCTGAGCGAGATGAGACTAGTGGGCATTAAGTTTAAGAAGCATGACCTGCATAAGATTGTGGGAAACCACCTGGAAAGTTGCATACTGAAAAGATACGAGCACGAAATCTCTCCCCATGAATAAGATTTCCAAGGGGTAAAAACTTACTCATAAGTTATAAACCGGGTTTGAGCCCTCCAGTCTGGAGACATGATCGATTTTTATAAGTTCCAGGAGCACCGGAGGAGCACACTCCCTAAAGTTTCGCAAGGTACAGTCCCAAAACCCTTGGGGTCTCAACAAGCAAAGGTCGAGGGCCTGACAGGAATAGGCCCGGATGAACAGGAAGCTCAAGGGAACATAAAGAAAACTAAGGTCCTCAAACAAGAATCTGAAGGCCCAAGCCATGAAGAAAGATCCCTAGGGGAAGATAATCGGGATAGACAGACCGACGTTAGATTTGAGATGCACGCAAATAAGGTAGGAGACCCACTGTTTCTCACACTAAATAAATCAGGTACCAATGTTGGTGCGAAGAATATACCCTCAAAAATTGGCAGTCCCATCCCATCTGTCACACCCCTACAGTTTTCTAGAGGGGACCATGATGCTGGAGAGATATCTATAAAATACCTAAGGCCTATCATAGTTGAAGATTTGCCCCCTAGCGAGTTTTTCTTCAGCAAGAAAAGGAGGGCCATAGTGAAACGAGAAGCGCATCACCAGGCAGGCGCAGTGGCCAAAAAATTCAAAATATTGACAGACGACAAAGGTTTAGAAGAAGAAGAGTTCACTGATGAGATATTGGGAACTTTGGGGGCCTATGCCACCGCAAACCAATACTCAGTTGTGAACCTAAGGAGCCAATTGAAACACAAGGATCAATTGATCAACGAGTTTTTGAGTTGTCTATCAGAATCAAAGATGAATGCTCGAAATGAGGCATATAAAGAGCTCAAGCAAGCCAGAGAGGTCGACCGACAGGAAATTGAGCAACTCAAGACTAATCTTGAGAAAATGCAGCAGTCGGTCGAAGAGAGCCAAACACAGGTTGAGCGACAGGATGGATTAATAAACTAGCTGCAGACTGAGTTGGATCTCGCCGAAAGCCAAGTCATAGACATGACGATATTCCAAACCTAGGCCGTGGAGATCCAAAGGAGAATAGAAATGACTCAGCAGAGTTTTCTTTCCAAAATAGAAATTATCCAGGATCATGTTCAACTAGTAGACCAAGCCCTAGACCAAGTCACTTTAAGAGAAAGGGAAGCCTGGCTAGCCTGAAGTACATTCCAAGAAGCTGTCACATCTGTAGAAAAGGAAGTGATAACCAGCGCTTCCATATTGTCCATTAAATAACAGACCAGGGGGAATATCCTATTGACGGCCTGGGAACATGATATATCTGAAAACAGGAAAAGGGCCAAAGAGGTGAGGGATTCTTGTGAAGAAATATTAAGTTCAATAAACCAAAATTTGTTAGAGCTCGATAGAGAAGCTAGCGTTGGAACGTTAGGGAAAATAAACATAGCCAAGCATCTGGTAGATTTCAAAGAAAGTATGGAAAGGAATCAAGCCGAGCTCTCTCTCAAGTAAGTCAAGTCAACATTTCTCAGATTGACAAATGGCTAATTAAGACGAATTTACTATTACTATCCATCATGACAGAAGCGTTACTTATTTGAGGCAAAAACTAATTCAAGCTCTCCAAGTCTATCACCCAGCTGGTAGAGAGCTGTCTTAAATGTATCGAGCATGAACAAGGAAAATCTTCAGGAAGTAAATAATGTAATTACATGTATTTTAAAAGTTTTGGATGCTAGGTGACAGGGAGAGGTGAAAGGCCTGCGGAAAAAGATAGGGACAACAAGTGAAGCGTTCCACATGATTAGCTCATAACTCTCGTTCTTTGAATAATTGAATTGTAACACCACATGTTGGTATAAATACATCTTTGATTATGTAAGGAAAGGATTTTTATTTTGGTAGATTGTAATAGAGAAAAGTTTCCTTTGCCAGGATTAATACAAAGTGAATTGAAGACTCCATATTCCGTCAAGATTGAGTTATGTGTTTTCCTTTGTTATTTCATACTTCATGTCATTTTTATATACATCTTTGATGAATGCTTTAACTGCAATTTAGTACAACTTCTACTGTGGCGATCATGTTTTAGTTATCTAATTATTTACATATTTTCCTCTGTATCGGCTATTAGCAGGTACAAGACCTATGGATTACTTAGATCTCTATATTTTATGATCCATTAAAGTGTTTCTTTTCTTTTTCTTCTTCTGTTACATCATGATATTATTCTGGAATTGATGCCTCATATTGTCTGACAGCTCTATGTTTTCTTTTGTTTCATACTTGGATTCAAATTTTATCTCAGTTACGGAAATCGACCTTCATTTTTGTTAAACCATTTAATTGGCTTCACAAGATTTTTTCTCATATAATCTAAAATTGAATCAACAACTTAAAATCAACAACCTCTTAAATTTTTGTCCCTTAAATGACTACCCCTATTGCAAGGCAACTTCACGTAGAACCCAACCTCTCAGACCAAACTAAAATTGCCTTAAACCTCTTTGATACTATCCTAAGAACTGCAACCACCCGAGTCGAACTCGAACGGTCGTGGGCAGCCATTGAACAGGATATAACCATTCAAGAACAAGTGGAAGTTAGACATAAGCAAATTAGAAATCAGCCATAGCTTCTCTTCCAGTTGTTTGCTCCTTTCCATATATTTTACCCTCTTTTGGATGCCTAGACTCTATACTTCGTAGCCTTAAATACAGACTCTAGAACAACACTACTCATCATGGAGAATGATTCAATGCCTCCTACGTTGTTTCAATATATTCATCAAGCTCTTATGTCTCGCTTCCAATTCACCATTTGTTCGTGTTATATGTTCAAGGAAAATTTAAGTCGGAGTCGACCATATGTTTTTTTGTTGACTTTCTAAGTTGACCATCCTTGTGTCATATGTACTTGGTGATACTCTCTCTTCACATCGTCTCTCAGTGTATGTTTTGTGTTGATTGATGGGGGATACATTAAGGCCCTCCTTCGATGGATCTCTTCTTATCAACTTCATCACATTATCTAGGAGAGGGATCTAGAAAAAAGCCAATACCTTGGAGCTTGCAATCTGTTGTTCCTGAGTCTGTACTTAAGGCTTAGAAGTACATTGTCAAGGCATCCGAAAGTGGGTAAAATATGGAGAAGGGAGAAACGTCAACCTTCGGCAAAGGAAACTAGGGAACATTTCTACGTTGGAATTGTCTAGCTTCCAACTGTTCCTGGATAGTTATATCATGTTCAATGTCTGCCCATGAACGTTCGAGTTCGACCCGGTTAGTAGCCGTTTTAAGAATAGTGTCGAAAAGTTTTAAGGCAATGTGTGTTTGGTTCGATAGTCCAGATTCAATATTAGGCTGAGTTGGTACAGGGACAGTCATGGAGGAACAGTAAAAGTAGGAAAAACTTCAGAGAGATATTAAGTGTTGTCTCAATTTGGTCGTATAAAAGAGAATTTACGGTTTCAGAAATAAAATATGGGTGCAAATCAAAGGCTCGTTCCCATAAATGTATTATATTTTAATAAAGGTGTGAGGTGGGATAAAAAAATTTAACTGTTTATGGTGTAAGGCTCCTATCAAGGGAGAATCTCACATATAAACATGAGAGGAAAAATGTAAGGAAATAACCGATGCAATAGAGAATATGTGTAGAATTCCGAAAATGCAGACTGGTCTTACACCCGCTGATAGCTGGTACAGAGGAAAAAAAGTAAACAATTGCCGAAAACCAAAATTCATTCGCTATAGTAGTGGTCGTACTAAATTATAACGAAGCACATCAGTTAAGAATATGAAATGAAATGAAATATGAGATACAAGGAAGCAAACTTGTAACACAATCGTGACGGAATTGAGAATCTTCAGATCTACTTGTATTAACTCTCAAATGTAAAAAAATCTATTACAAACGACACAAAAAGGTCTAGCCTTTTCTATTTCTTTCTGTGGTATATTTATACAATTTTACAAATAAGATAGAATCTCAAAGGTCACAAAATTTTGGTTATGACAGGGAGTAGAGCAATCGCTCCATTTCTTCTTCTCTGTCTTCACTTGGTGCCGGACGTTTGTTCTCACGCGAGCTCGGTAAAGGCGACACACCTTTCAACCACTTGAGATATTAGCCGTGATGGTTCTACTTGAAAGATGGCTTCAAAGAAGTAACATTCTCGGGCTAACTGTTGTAGCCTGTCTTCCATTTGTCCATCTATAATGTTTATAGCGCATACTTGCGCGCTGGGCTTAATCATGCATTTATCTACTTGGACTATGTCCACCATAGTCAACTGAGAAATATCGGTCGAATCTCTCTCTTCTTTTTCCTTCAGATCAAGCGAGATCTTTTCCACATTCATTTGCATCAACGTCTCGACATTACCTCCACTGTCAATACCCAGTAGATTACCGTCTATAGAATTAAAGGCCTCCTCTAAGGAATCGATTATCTTTTTGTCTTGTTGCTTGCCCTCGGTGATGTTATGCTCCCATTCCTTTAACAAAATGTTTCCTCTGGTTCGCTCCGAAATGGTGAACCTGGGAGTGCCTGCCAAAACCCTGTTGTTCATGGCTATCACAACCTCCTAGAAGGTGACCCGAGCTGCTCCGGCATCCCTTTCTCTGGTAGATAAGTTCTCGGAAACCTGATTGACCAACAAACAGTTGTCCTGGATCACTTCTACCTTGGCAAGAAAATTTCATTGTGCCGCAGAGACTTTGCTCTGAATCTCAATCGCCTGGGATTTGAACATCCCGATGTTTATCATTCTGTTCTCGACGATCTCCACCCTAGCTTGTAGTTGTTCGATCAAATCCCTCTGCTGGCTCGCTTGCATCTGACCATCCTGGACCACCAGTTGTTCTTTCTCGAGCTTAGTTTTGAGCATCTCTATCTCGTTCTTATTAGCCAACCTGGCCTGCTCTATTCCTATACTCGCTTGGTCTTTAGCAGTCTTTGTTGTTGTTTCCAATCTGGCTTCGAGGGTCCTAATGAGTTGATTCTTTCTTTTAAGTTGGTTTTTTAAGAGCCCGACTGAAAATTTATTCGCCGAGGTATATGCTCCCAGTGTCCCTGCTATTTCAGTGGCGAATTGCTCATTCCTTTTGTTCTTTCCCTCAATTATAAATTTATACTTCTTGGCAGTTGACTCTCCTTCCTGGTAGAATTCTGTTTTTACTACTGCCTTTCTCTTCTTATCGAAGAAAAACTCATTCGGAGGGAGTTCCTCCATCCTTATGGGCCTCAATTCTTCATTTAATATCCATCCCGTTTCAATATTTCCCTGCGTCGACTACAAGGGGGTAACGGACGTGATAGGTTCCCCGATTTTCTTCGCAGATTTTCCTGGAGTAGTGACCGGACTCTGCTTCTTTGGTGGGTCGGGAGTCTTTATTTCTTCTTCTGGACTCTGCTTCTTCAGTGGGTCCGGAGTCTTTTTCTCTGCTTCCGGACTCTTCATTTTTTTCCCCTCATCCTGGTGTTTTCGTTATTTGGGAGTCGCATCCTTAGAGCCTTCAACATCCTTCTGTTTTGTCTCTGAAGTACCTAGACCCTCACCTCGCAACACTACTGGAAGACAACTACGTCGATGTTCCTGGAACCTCAGAACATCGACTCTTTCCTTGGGTGCCAAGGATTGTATCCAGGCTAGAATCTCCTCATAGGACCTTGCTCCTCGGAAAATGTCATCTGAGGGTGAATTCTCATGCTCAAACCTCTTGAGCCTGCAATTGGCCAAATGATTGCTTACGACCCTCTGCGGGTCATGCTTCTTGTATTCGATGGAGACCAAACTAAGGTCTTCCAGGGCTGCAGCCTTGGATTTGGTATGCACAAAATCCAATAAAGAATAAGAATTCAAATGAACAGGGAAAGATGACCATACCTTCTTTGAGTACCCTTTAAGTTCTTTGCTTACACCACCAATTATTGTTTGTCGGGTGACCTCGCGACAAGCCAGCTTGTCGGGAATGAACAATGGCAGCACATGCGGGGGAATAGAAGCCCCGAAAACTCCGAGGAAGGAAAATTCAGCTTCTACATACCAGTCTATGATACTGCTCAGATTTGTTACTATGTTGTCCAAGATCTGGGGTGGCGGGTGACCAAAAATGGCGACATGCAGGGGAACCATCACCCAGTTAAAAATTTCATACGCAAAATTTTCCGCTTTGTTTTCCCATAATTTTTCATGATATACATGTATGGGTTCGTCTTCGGCCGGAGTCCAACTCCAGATCATTAATGGAAATGGTGTCATAGAACAAATTGTGTCCATAATGTATGTGGACATGAAGAATGAAGACGCCTTCCCATTTTCTTTCTGCACCCGATATTCTGTGACCCGACTGGTCAAGCTATCGGAAAGCATCCTTGCCCAATCAAAGGAACTGCCTTCGGTGACCCGAAACATCAGAGGCACCCAAGCAAGGAAAAAATGTGAGGTATCCTCTTTCCCGAATAACCTGCATGTCATCATGGCCACATATTTGTAGTGCGACTCTAAAGAAGCGATTGAATATATGACGTGGCTATCAGCCCTGAACTTCGTGGTGTTTGAAACCCAATCCTTTATCAAAATGGACATTGTTTTATCATATTGTACGAATTATCTCTCCTTGAACTCATCCAAGAACTCGGCGCCATATGTGTAGTCGGACGTCGTGGGCAGCTTATACATGGTTTGTAGATGTTCCGGCCTGAAAGTCCCGATGGTGACTTTCTTCTTGTTCATGATAGTTCTGGTCGGTATGTCCACATGGTCCAGTGCCCATTGAACCATATTATAATATGGAAGCAACCGTGGTTGGCCGCTACTCTGTGCATTCCTGATTGGACGACTATTTTGTACTTGGTGGTTATATCATCTCTTTCATTGTCGCTGGAGTCGTCGAAATAATCCACCAACTCTGCTTGTAGAATATCTGAAACATATGACCAATTCGGGACCAAGTTGATACTTTGGGGTGAAGTATCAGAGACATTGTCTGAGCCTTTTCCCGAAACCTCAACATTCACCTTCGATGCTTTTCGTGGAGCCATGGTTGAAGCTCGTGTTTTAGCTCTTCTGCGATAGAACTGCGTATACATACAGAAGTCAGTTTACTTAGAGGCGATGTGCTCTACGCGCTATGAAAATGCAATTGTTCTAATGAACCATAGCTTTTATATACATTTGAAAACTTGGTACCTTTCAGAAAAAGTCTGTCAAATCATATTTAGAAATAAATTTTTGCCGTAAAAATCCAATCTCATATTCATAGATTTACCCTATTTTTGCCGTAAAAAGTCAGTTGGCATATGGAGAGAAAGGCTACCTCGTGAATCATGCAGACATTGAAACGTGGGATATGTCTTGATTTAGCTTAATTAATCCAATCTTACCAACGTTAATCAATATTTCGGTACTCGTCCTATCGGGGATTCTGTTTTAACACTTTTAATTTCTAACATCCGAGACTGCAAAGATCAATTTGATTAATAAAAAGGTATTTGTGATTTGGGGCTCGATTATAATTATTATATTCACCATATCGTGACTCGGAGCTTCAAAGATAAGTTTCTGGGAGATTTACATGCCGAGCTGTGAAACTGCAAGATTGTGATAACATGACTTTAATAAAAGGAAAGATAATCTTGGATTAAGCGATCCATTAATTACGTTATAACTGCATCGTGACTTCGCGAGTCAGGGTTTAGACGGTGAAACTTTCAAAAAGGACAACTTCGAGTGGCAAAATGCCAAGAGAATCGTTTACCACGGTTTAGATTTTACCCTTAACCTTGACATGAGTTACTCAAATAAGGACCTCGTGTTCTCAGCTATCGGGGTTATGAAAAAAAAAATTTGGGTTTGGCAAACGCCGAGGTGCGAAACCCTGACAACGTTTAATCATGAGTTAGGGAAAAATTTACCCTCGTTACTGTCTTGAGAGAAAAGTTAAAACGACTTCGTTGTTTCGTGACTCGGGACATGTGAACTGCATGAGTTATAGTATCAGATCTATGAGATCCCGAAGTAGAACGAAAGCGGAAACATTTTTACGAAAGGTAGGACTTGTTTCGAGAGTAGAATAATCATCGTTGCTCACATGGTCAAGCTTCAGAGATCATCGATATCTCAGAGGGAAAAATGAAAACCATTTTTAGATTTCAAGCATTAAGAATGAAACTTGTGAAGGGCTAGAAAAATAGGGGCGGCTCCAACATAGGCTCCAACTAGGGATCCTGCCTTCCTGTGAGGTGGGAAGAACAGTAGACCACGTGCCAATATTGGGTAAATGGAGTCAAAAGCTCAATCAAGAGAAAAGGTTCCCGAGAAGAGGGTATCGAAGGGGGAAAAAGACTTTGTTCGTTACCTCGAAAAGGTTTTACAAATTCATATATTCTTTTTAAACATAGTTGTAGTCCCTTTCACAATTTTCCCTTTCCCGTTACTAAATTTAGGTGTGTTTTAAGACAATCGAAACAGTCCTAGGAGACCCAATAGATCTTGTGGTTATCGGCTTGCACTAAAAGAATAAGATTATATGTTTTTAATTAGGGAGTCCCGTTTGAATTTGGGATGTGGAACAGGTTTTAAAAAGAATTGGTTACCAGAGTAGAGTGATAATCATGTATAACAGCCTTACAGATATCTCAGACATTGCTTCACTGCCAGCGAGCATGTTTAGTACCTCGGTGAAGTTGTCTGACCCCTTTTACTGAATTTCCTTTCACCACTTCGGAATATATTCATGCATTTAAATGTTGAGACGAGGACAATCATTTCTGAATTTCCTTTCACCACCTGTCTTGTAATTTGCTTTTTAGAGCACGAAGATGGGGGCAATCCGTGTGTATCAGGGATGATATATATGTAATATTTTGCATTATAGGTCTGTCAACTTACTTTGATTACTCGGTACCAACCTTCCCTTGACCTTCACAACATCTTCGTTCTTAGGGAGAAAAAAGGAAAATAAATTTTTCAAGGTATTCCATTTGAGCAAGCTTCAATCCTCCGATGTCGTTGAAAAACCTAGGAAAGTTAGGATTACTCTAAACGTTCCTTCACTTAGCAGGGGGATCGAGTAGTTTTGAAGACCCGCTTTCTTCCCACAATCTGTTTTGAAACTCACGAGGTTGAAACGAAAAACTTTGATCCCTTCGTATATGAAACAGAAAGATGGTGACTTTTTAAAAGTTAAACTTGAAGATATAAAGGATGCCAGGTAGTGATTTACTGACTGAAAGTACAGAGGTTAGACAATTCAAAACTGACTCTTGTAGATAATTTCGGGGATAATTTACTTTGACTGACTGTTTTTAGATTGGGTTAATCGTTTAAACTGTCTTAATTTTTTCAAAGATTATCAAACCAAGAAACAAATCTGTTATCTATCAGTTCAGCTACTATTGTAGTTTGAATGGTGTTACCTCAGTTTTCTTTAACAGTCCCTTATAACATGTATTTTGAGAGATCTCATCTTTACCTTTTCATTTTACATTCTTTGCACAATATGAAATTACTTTAGGTATCACCTGTTTATGCCGATTTATTTCTGACACCGACTTTCAGTTTACTCCTCCTGCTCATTTCGTATGGAGCTGGAATCCTGTAAAAGACAAATATGAATCTTATCTGAAATGTGTCGAAATTTTATGAACAAAAATAACAGAAAATCAAAAAGCAATTTTTAAATGAAAATACGTATATGTACACAAAATATATAAAAGTTTTTTTTTTTTTTTTTTTAGAATTTGGCGACTGTTACGTCATGTAATGCTTTAGATACCACCCATTGACAGGGGTGTTGAGGACTTCTCCATCTATATTTTCCAGTAGGAAAGAATTTTTTCCTTCTGGAGCCGAGACCCTGAATGGTCCATACCAAAGGTGGTCGAATTTACTATGCTTCATTGCTTCCTCCTTTCTTGCATCCCATCTTAGCACTAAGTCACCTGGAAGGAATTCTCTGTCCTTTGCTTTGCGGTCGAACAATGTTTTCATGTCATCTTGGTACTTCTGCATCTTTTCATCAACTTCGACTCTATGTTGTTGGACCTCAATCAACTGATTAATTCTCCTATTTACAAGATTGGGTTCTTCATTTTGATCTTCCCATAACTTCATCACTGGTAGTGATAGGTTTATAGGTAGAACAACATCTGTCCCATAGACCTTTTGAAAAGGTGAAACGCCGATAGACCTTTTAGTGCTTATGCAGTTTTCCCACAATGCGTATTTCAAGTGTACATGCCAAGACCTCTTATTTTCATCCAATACCTTCTTGATTATATTTACTAGGCTCTTGTTAGATGACTCGACCAACCCATTCCCTTGGGGGTAATATGTTGTAGAATGGCCAAGAACGATGTTATACCTTTGACAGAACATGATCATAGCCATAGATTTAAAGGCCTGGGCATTGTCAGTAACTATCTTTCGGGGACAACCAAATCTTGACAAAATATTGTCTTCCAAGAAATCGATTACCACCGAGTATGTTTCCCTCTTGGTTGGAATGGCTTCCACCCACTTAGTAAAATAATCTGTAGCTGTTAAGATCCACTTATGTTGAGCGCTGGAATGGGGATTAATCTCACCTATGAAGTCTAGACCCCATTGCTAAAATGGGGCTTCAGCTTTGACTGGAACTAGAGGCAGTGCATGGAGCTTCTGTTTACTTGCGAATAGTTGACAAGGGTTGCAGGCACGCACTTTGGCATTGACGTCTGAAAAGAGTTTTGGCCAATATTACCCAGCCCTCAAGATATTTTAAGTTGTAGCTCTCCATGCGTGATGGCCCCCACAGACTCCTTCATGAAATCCATCTATAACTCGCTGAGTTTTCGACTCAACTAAACAGACTAGCAGGAACCCGAGTGGATCCTTCCAATATAGCTGACTTTCGGTGATACAATATTTAACTGCATGGAGTTTTAAAGTTCTGCATTTAGATGGTGATAGTTCATTTGGGCATTTTAGGTTCAACAAGTAAGACACTATGTCTCTATACCAGCCTGACGATATGAAATTCTCTTCGATATTGTTTGGGTCTGTTTGCTCATCCAACTCGTTTAGGTTTGTGTCTCCATCGTCTTCCTGCAGGCAATTGATATCAAGGGCTCTGAAATTTGACTCAGCTAAGAGTTTGGCTAGGCCTTGCCCTTTTATCAATTTGGTCAGTTTAACTTCCAGATCAAACTCTTGGATTTTAGCGAGCCATCGCCCTCTTTTTTCCATCATTGTCTGGCTGTACCAATATATCTTTCACAGAACTGGTAGGCACGCACACGATTATCTTTGAATGTAGCACATAGGTTATAAATTCCTTTAATGCTTTTACCATTGCGTACACCTTTTTTTCTATTATGTCATACTTCAGTTCTGTGTCTCTAAGGATTTTGCTAAAAAACGTTGTCGGTTGTTCAAATCCTTCTTCATTCTTCTGTAGGAGCACCGTGGCAATAGTATGTTCAGAGGCAAATGAGAAAATAAGAAAATCTTTCAGATAGTCTGGACTTGCTAACACAGGTGCCTCGCTTATGAATTTCTTAATATGCGCGGACGATGATCTGGCCTTGGTTGTCCAATTTACTCTGCTGTCCTTCTTCAACATCCCTGTGATCAATTTTACAATCTCAGCAAAATTGGGGATAAACCTTCGTAAAAAAATTATTCTTCCTAAGAAAGATTGAATCTCTTTTATATTTCTGGGAATATTTATAGTATCTATTTCTTCAATCCTCTTAGGATCAATCCTGATTCCATCCCTAGATACGATATGGCCCAAAAGCTTACCTTCCCACATAGAGAAATGTGATTTCTTTGGGTTCAAAGATAGACCAAACCTGCGGCATTTTTCGAAGGTCTGTTTGAGATGCATTAAGTGTTCTTCATCAGTTTTAGAGAAAACTGTCAAATCGTCGAGGTAAATGACTATGAACTTGTCCCTTTCACCTACAAAAGTGATGTCCATAGCATGATGGAAAGTGGCCCCTGCATTCATCAAACCAAAAGGCATTTTGTCATACATGAACGTACCCCATGGTGTGGTGAAAGCAGTTTTTTCCCTGTCTTGTTCATAAATGGCGATTTGATTATAACTAGAGAACCCATCTATAATAGACATTCGGTTTGCTCCAACAACTTTTTCTAACACATGGTCCATTTTGGGCAGCGGATAATTGTCCTTGAGAGACGACTTATTTAAGTTTCGGAAATCCACACACAGTCTGATTTCCCCACTCTTTTTCCTGACCAGGACCAGGTTTGCTACCCAGTCCTAGTATCTCAGAGGTACAATTATTTTCACATCTAAAAGTTTCTTAACTTCCTTTTCGATCATAGGTAACAAAATAGGGTTAATTTTCCTAAGATTTTGCCTAAACGGTTTGACCCCAGGCTTCAAAGGTATCTTGTGATCAATTATGGAAGTGGCATACGTTCTTAACTCATCATAAGACCAGGTGAAAACATATTTATACTGTCTGAGTAGGTCTTTATACTTAACTTTCACTTCAGGAGGGAGGAAATTGGATATTTTTACCACCCTGGATTCTTTTTCAGTTCCTATATCACAGTCCTCCACTTCTTCTGGTTGGGGCTGCAAAGTGGATTTTACAGGTACATCGTTCTGATCAAAAAGTATTTCCAAAGGAATCAATCCTTTCGGAATCTGATTGTTTTTAAGGACCAACATACGATGATCCGCAATTTTTTCTTGGAAGGTTTCAGGGTCTTCCCCTTCTTGCATGATCCACATCGGGTCATTTTGATTTTCTTGGTCAGCATGAGTTTCAGAGAATTCACCCACTGCTGCAAGGAATTTCTTAATTTGTTTGTCATCTTCAAAGACCTGCCAATGTCGGATATTGTCTGGTATAGAGGGTTTGTATCTGATTTCAATGTGATATTTCAATTTGAAAGTCGTGGGAGGAGAGAAGGTTGAAGCTTCTTTTGCCAATGCATCAACATGTAAATTCTCTGCGCGGGGTATAAAGTGGACATTTATTGATGAGAAAAAGTTTTCCATGAGATCCCAGGCACAATTTATGTATGTTCTTAATCTGGGATGCTTGGCTAGGTACTGTCGGTTTACTTGTTTGACTATTAACTCTGCATCACCATATACCTCCAGGTTATTTATATTTAGCTTCTTGGTAGCTTCTAATCCTAAGATCAACGCTTCATATCCGCATACGGTGTTAGTATAATCTATGTCCCATTGCAGCTAGTAAGAGAAAGGAACAATGAACTTACCTTCGGGAGATACTAAAAGAACTCCTGCACCTGCACCTTCAAAATATAAAGCACCGTCAAAATACATTTTCCAGACACCAGTGTTACAAAGATACTCTGTCATGTGACTTGATTCCTCTCGATCCATGTCGATTTCCTCCAGACAACCATCTAAACCATCATCAAAAGACAAGATGCAATTTCCAATATCTTGGTCCGCGATGTAAATAGGGAAATTATTTGGGTTTTGAGGATCACTTACTGTATATGCTAATCTCGTTTCTCTATACAACCGAGTGAAATGACCACTGAACATAGGAATTGTGGAAAACATCATGTCTAATTGAAGAGAACCCCCCAACTTGGCTCCCCATGACCTAGATAACAACATGCCATACTTAGGGGGAATATCCGCGAAAACCACATCCATCAGGATACTCTCAACCGGGACCTCCGCCAGGGTAACTACCAGATCTTTTATCATCCCCAAACACTTAACCCTTCTCGATTCAAAAGAGTACAAATCTCCATAAGGTCTGGTGATCTAGAGACCCAACTTGTCCATTATAATCTTCAGCATAACGTTATGGGAGGCTCCGTAGTCTAACATGCAATTATGCAGCAACTGATCATACACATTCAGAGTGATATAAAAGGGAGAAATGGTGTCTTTGGCCCCTTCAAAATGGGGACCAAAAGTGATGTTAGGTTTTTCATCTTCCAAGTTTAAAACATCAGACTGTCTTTCTAGCTCAGAGACACCCATCGCTTTGGTAATTTGCTTCCGATAGACAGGTTTTTTTGCTAATTCTACCAAAGGAATTGGTATCTTAATTTTATTTATCTCATTTTCAAAACTAAAAGCCCCGCTCACCTTGTCTGTTTCTTTGGTTGAGACTTCTGAATCCTTCCTTTCTGACTTATTTGTCTGGACTGCTTTATCACTCATGGTCCTGGTTGAAGACATAACTTTATTTACTGGTTCGATTCCTTGTGCTTGGGTTTCAACTTTTTCCACTTCAGACTCTTGTGTGCTTATTACTTTAGTTTTGTTGTTGGGTAATAAGGTCTCTTCCGAAGTAGGTTCATAAGCTTGACCTCTTTGGAGGATTTTCTTGGGTTGAGTGGTTGAGGTGGGCTTACTCTTAGATCTTAAGTTGTATTTTGGTTGAAACTCAACCATTATCATCTCAGTTTCTGGTTGAGATTCACAGAGACTAGTGTGATCACCTTCTTCACCCTTATTCGATGGTCGTGGCATGTTTAGATATTTTTCATAGTCTTCTCGGGTCAGATATGGTTGAGTGCAGTCATCACCGAAATTCGCAACATCATTATCCGAATCTCTGAAGTCTTGAAAATCATTCGCTCCTATACAATTTTCATTCTTCAAGGGAGCTTGTATTTTTTGATCTTCATTTTTTATTTGTCTTTGTTGGTTCGGGGGGTTAGGGTTCCTCTTGAAATCCTTTTTGGGGAAAGATTCAGCTTTGGCATGTTCAAGCTCCATTCTGGATATTTTATTTGACAGTTCTTTAATCACTCTGGCCATATCGTCCACCCTATCGTCTATGGATCTATTAGACCATGAAGGACCTGCTTGTTCTCTAAAGCATTTGGCCTCTCGGTTTCCAGTTTCTAAATTATCTTTAATCTTACCCGAAGCCATCATATTAGAATCTATTTCTACTACATCATCCTGCATTCGGTTTAGGGTGGCTCCCCTTCTTTCTCGCAAAAGGAGTGCAAAATCCGGCTCGAAAGATCTGGCGAAAGTCACTTTGGCCGCGGGTTGGGACGGTTTCACCTCGGCTGGGATTTTATTATATAGTTTGTTGAATATTTGAATGAATTCCATGACTATTTCTAAACTATTTTTTCTTAGGGACCCAAATTTAGTTAAATAATATAGGTGGTCTATTCTCTCGCCCCATTGTCTGAGGAAAGCATCTTCCAAAGCATCGTAAGACAAGATAGATGTTGCAGGTAGGCTCTGAAACCAAGTTCAGACCTGACCTTCGAAGGTTTGGACAAGAAGTCTTGAATATACGTCCTCATGTTCGATAACCAGGATATCGGCGAATTGATCGAAGAAATTAATATGTTCGGCTATGGTCAGATCCCCTTCCCCAGTGAACTTCGGTAAATTTTTTATGTAATTTTTGGGAAGGTCGTGTAGAGGGACGAGCAATACTAAGGGAGTATATATGGCTGCAACTTTCACAAAAACTCTGGGATGGGGTGCAGGCCTTTGGCCTCCAGATCCCCCTAGAGGGGCTCCTCCTCCACCTCCTCCTATAAACCCTCCAGCTCCTCCTCCGACAACTGCCATCATTATTTGTGGAAAGTTATAAAGGGGGTTTTGGAAAATTAAAAGTGACTCTTTGTTTTCTTCGTGAAGAGGAAAATCCAAAGAGGAAAGATAAGGAACGTGAGGACTCGGTTCCTTGGATTTGCAAGAGGCGAAATCAGGAGAACCGATGGGTGTGGAAACCGAGTGTGTAACACACTCTTCAGAATTTGGTGAAGTCGGGAAATTTAACTGAAGGAAAGATGGTATGTCAAAATCCGACGAATTTTCAAGAGGGCCCTTTCCTTTGTGCACTAAGGGGATTGTCGGATGAATCTCACTGCTAACTTCGGAGCAGTCTGGCGTTGAAAGTTTAGTATCAGAGAGAGGAATGAGCGAAGTTGAGGGTTCTGAAGAAATCTTAGTCTTTAGTGGTGGGGTTTTAAGTTTGTAAACTGCAACGGTTGGCTTAAGAGAGCCTCTCGCCTTTAGAATCTTTTCGAGATCGGTAACGGGTGTAATCTACTTACCATCCGGGTTTTGTCTAGTATTCCTTCGACCGGATGCCAGTTTATTATTTGTGG
Source organism: Picea engelmannii (assembly GCA_009831015.1). Classification (NCBI taxonomy): domain Eukaryota; kingdom Viridiplantae; phylum Streptophyta; class Pinopsida; order Pinales; family Pinaceae; genus Picea; species Picea engelmannii. The sequence goes on along the minus strand of ML778048.1, from coordinate 1,247,911 downwards.
AGTTGTCAAGTGAAATATTAGGAAGCCTTAAAAGGGTGTGTACTCTTTTTTCACTATCAAAGGGTAACACTTTAAATGAAAAACAATTGTCATTTTCCCAGGGAAAAGGATTTCGTAACTTTGGTCCCCGGCAACGGCGCCAGTAAGATGTTGTTCCTGAATCTATACTTAAGGATTAGAAGTATAGTGTCAAGGCATCCGAAAGTGGGTAAAAGATGGAGAAGGGAGAAACGTCAACCTTTGGCAAAGGAAACTAGGGAAGATTTCCATGTTGGCATTGTCTAGCTTCCAACTGTTCCTGGATAGTTATATCATGTTCAATGGCTGCCCATGAATGTTCGAGTTCGACCCGGTTAGTAGTCGTTTTAAGAATAGTGTCGAAAAGGTTTAAGGCAATGTGTGTTTGGTTCGATAGTCCGGGTTCGATATTAGGCTGAGTTGGTACATGAACAGTCATGGAGGAACAGTGAAAGTAGGTAAAACTTCAGAGAGATATTAAGTGTTGTCTCAATTTGGTCGCATAAAAGAGAATTTACGGTTTCAGAAATAAAATATGCGTGCAAATCAAAGGCTCGTTCCCTTAACTGTATTATATTTTAATAAAGGTGTGAGGTGGGAGAAAAACATTTAACTGTTTATGGTGTAAGGCTCCTATCAAGGGAGAATCTCACGTATAAACAAGAGAGGAAAAATGTAAGGAAATAACCAATGCAGCAGAGAATATGTGTAGAATTCTGAAAATGCAGACTGGTCTTACACCCGCTGATAGCTAGTACAGAGGAAAAACAATAAACAATTGCAAAAAACCAAAATTCATTCGCTATAGTAGTGGTCGTACTAAATTATAATGAAGCACATCAGTTAAGAATATGAAATGAAATGAAATATGAGATACAAGGAAGCAAACTTGTAACACAGTCGTGACGGAATTGAGAATCTTCAGATCTGCTTGTATTAACTCTCAAATGTAAAAAACTCTGTTACAAATGACACAAAAAGGTCCAACCTTTTCTATTTCTTTCTGTGGTATATTTATACAATTTTACAAATAAGATAGAATCTCAAAGGTCACAAAATTTTGGTTATGGCAGGGAGTAGAGCAATTGCTCTATTTCTTCTTCTCTGTCTTCACTTGGTGCCGGACGTTTGTTCTCGCGCGAGCTCGGTATAGGTGACACACCTTTCAACCAGTTGAGATATTAGCCGCGATGGTTCTGCTTAACAGCTGGCTTCAAAGAAGTAACATTCTCAAGATAACTGCTGTAGCCTATCTTCCATATGCCCATCTATAATGTTGATAGCGCATACATGTGCACTGGGCTTAATCATGCATTTATCTACTTGGACTATGTCCACCATAGTCAACTGAGAAATATTGGCCAAATCTCTCTCTTCTTTTTCCTTCAGATCAAGCGAGATCTTTTCCACATTCATTTGCATCAACATCTCGGCATTACCTCCACTGTCAATACCCAGTAGATCGTCGTCTATAGAATTAAAGGCCTCCTCTAAGGAATCAATTATCTTTTTGGCTTATTGCTTGCCCTTGGCGATGTTATGCTCCCATTCCTTTAACAGAATGTTTCCTTTGGTTTTCTCCGAAATGGTGAACCTAGGAGTGCCTGCCGAAACCCTGTTGTTCGTGGCTATCACAGCCTCCTGGAAGGCGACCCGAGCTGCTCCGACATCCCTTTCTCTAGCAGATAAGTTCTCAAAAACCTAATTGACCAACAAATAGTTGTCCCAGATCGCTTCTACCTTGGCAAACAAATTTCGTTGTGTCGTAGAGACTCTGCTCCGAATCTCAATCGCTTGGGATTTGAACATCCCAATGTTTATCATTATGTTCTTGGTGATCTCCACCCTAGCCTGTAGTTGTTTGATCAAATCCCTCTGCTGGCTCGCTTGCATCCTACCATCCCGGACCACCAGCTGTGCTTGCTAGAGCTTAGTTTTGAGCATCTATATCTTGTTCTTATCAGCCAACTTGGCCTTCTCTATTCCTAGGCTCACCTGGTCTTTAGCAGTCTCTGTTGCTATGGCCAATCTAGCTTCGAGGGTCCTAATGAGGCGATTCTTTCTTTTAAGTTGGTTTTTTTAAGAGCTCGACTGAAAATTGATTCGCCGAGGAATATGCTCCTAGTGTCCCTGCTATTTCAGTGGCGAATTGCTCATTCTTTTTGTTCTTTCCCTCAGTTATAACTTTATACTTCTTGGCAGTTGACTCTCCTTCCTGGTAGAATTCTGTTTTTACTACTGCCTTTCTCTTCTTATCGAAGAAAAACTCATTCGGAGGGAGTTCCTCCATCCTTATGGGCCTTAATTCTTCATTGAATATCCATCCTGTTTCGATATTTCCCTGTGTCGACTGCAAGGGGGTAACAGACATGATAGGTTCCTCAATATGCTTCGCATATTTTCCCGGAGTAGTGACCAGACTCTGCTTCTTTGGCGGATCGAGAGTCTTTATTTATTCTTCTGGACTCTGCTTCTTCGGCGGGTCCGGAGTCTTTTTCTCTGCTTCTGGACTCTTCGTTTGTTACCCCTTGTCCTAGTGTTTTCGTTGGTCGGGAGTCACATCCTTAGAGCCTTCAACATCCTTCTGTTTTGTCTCCAAAGTACCTGGACCCTCACCTCACAACACTGCTCGAAGACAGCTACGTCGATGTTCCTGGAACCTCAGAACATTAGCTCTTTCCTCGGGTGCCAAGGATTGTATCCGAAGTAGAATCTCCTCATAGGACCTTGCTCCTCGGAAAATGTCATCTGAGGGTGAATTCTCATGCTCAAACCTCTTGAGCCCGCAATTGGCCAAATGATTGCTTACGACCCTCTGCGGGTCATGCTTCTTGTATTCGATGGAGACCAAATTAAGTTCTTCCAAGGCTGCGGCCTCGGCTTTGGCATGCCCAAAATCCAATAAAGAATAAGAATTCAAATGAACGGGAAAGGATGGCCATACCTTCTTCGAGTACCCTTTAAGTTCTTTGTTTACACCGCCAATTACCATTTGTTGGGTGACCTCGCGACAAGCCAGCTTGTCGAGAATGAACAATGGCAGCGCATGCGGGGGAACAGAAGCCCCGAAAACTCTGAGGTAGGAAAATTCAACTTCTACATACCAGTCTACGATACTGCTCAGATTTGTTACTATGCTGTCCGAGATCCGTGGTGGTGGGTGACCAAAAATGGCGACATGCAGGGGCACCATCACCCAGTTAAAAATTTCATACGCAAAATTTTCCTCTTTGTTTTCCCATAATTTTTCATGATATACATGTATGGGTTCATCTTCGGCCGGAGTCCAACTCCAGATCATTAATGGAAATGGTGTCATAGAACAAATTGCGTCCATAATGTATGCGGACATGAAGAATGAAGACACCTTCCCATTTTCTCTCTACACCCGATATTCTGTGACCCAACTGGTCAAGCTATCGGAAAGCATCCTTGCCCAGTCAAAGGAACTGCCTTCAGTGACTCGAAACATCAAAGGCACCCAAGCAAGGAAAAAATGTGAGGTATCCTCTTTCCCGAATAACCTGCATGTCATCATGGCCACATATTTGTACTGTGGCTCTAAAGAAGAGATTGAATATATGATGTGGCTATCAGCCATGAACTTCACGGTGTTTGAAACCCAATCCTTTATCAAGCTGGACATTGTTTTATCATATTGTATGCATTCTTTCTCCTTGAACTCATCTAAGAACTCGGAGCCATATGTGTAGTCAGACGTCGTGGGCAGCTTATACATGGTTTGTAGATGTTCCAGCCTGAAAGTCCCGATGGTGACTTTCTACTCATTCATGATAGTTCTGGTCGGTATGTCTACATGGTCCAATGCCCATCGAACCATATCATAATATGGAAGCAACCGTGGCCTGGCCTCTACTCTATGCATTCCTGATTGGATGACTATTTTGTACTTGGTGGTTATATCATCTCTTTCGTTGTCGCTGGAGTTGTTGGAATAATCCACCAACTCTGCTTGCAGAATATCTGAAACATATGACCAATTCAAGACCGAGTTGATACTTTGGGGTGAAGTATCACAGACATTGTCTGAGCCTTGTCCCGAAACCTCAACATTCACCTTCGATGCTTTTCGCAGAGCCATGGCTGAAGCTTGCGTTTTAGCTCTTCTGCGATAGAACTGCGTATACATACATAAGTCAATTTACTCAGAGGCGATGTGCTCTACGCGCGATGAAAATGCAATTGTTCTAATGAACCAGAGCTTTTATATACATTTGAAAACTCAGTACCTTTCAGAACAAGTCTGTCAAATCATATTTAGAAATAAATTTTTGCCGTAAAAATCCGATCTCATATTCATAGATTTACCCTATTTCCTCATTAATGTCATAAATTTTGGCGGTTTAAAAGTCGGTTGGCATATGGAGAGAAAGGATACCTCATGAAACGTGCAGGCATCGAAACGTGGGATATGCCTTGATTTATCTTAATTAATCCAATCTTACCAACGTTAATCAATATTTCAGTACTCGTCCTATCGGGGATTCTGTTTTAACACTTTGAATTTCTAACATCCGAGACTACGAAGATCGATTTGATTAATAAAAAGGTAATCATGATTTGGGGCTTGATTATAATTATTATATTCTCCATATCGCGACTTGGAGCTTCGAAGATAAGTTTCTGGGAGATTTACATGCCGAGCTGCGAAACCGCGAGGTCACGATAACATGAATTAATTAAAAGGAAAGATAATATTGGATTAAGCGATCCATTAATTACGTTATAATTGCATCGTGACTTCGCGAGTTGGGGTTTAGATGGTGAAACTTTCAAAAAGGACAACGCCGAGTGGCGAAATGCCGAGAGAATCTTTTACCATGGTTTAGCTTTTGCCCTTAACCTTGACATGAATTACTCAAATAAGGACCTCATGTTCTCGGCTATCGGAGCTATGACAACAAATTTTTGGGTTTGGCAAACACCGAGGCGCGAAACCCTGACGACGTTTAATCATGAGTTAGGGAAAACTTTACCCTCGTTACTGTCTTGAGCGAAAAGTTAAAACAACTTCACTATTTCGTGACTCGGGACGTGCAAACTAAATGAGTTATAGTATCTGATCTACGAGATCCCGAAGTAGAATGAAAGAGGAAACATTTTTATGAAAGGTAGGACTTGTTTGGAGAGTAGAATAATCATCGTTGCTCGCGTGGTCAAGCTTCAAAGATCATCGATATCTCAGAGGGAAAAATGAAAACCATTTTTAGATTTCAAGCATTAAGAATGAAACTTGTGAAGGGCTAGAAAAACAGGGGCGGCTCCAACATAGTCCATAGTGGTAGGCCTCCTTGTGATCAACAATGAATTTTCATCATTGATTCTTGATTGATCTACGAGTGCTCGACATCAGATCCTTTATTTACACTTGCTATACTGTACTAGGTACCTTGGGGTACATCTTCTTCATCGATGGGTCCTATTGCGTCTATAAACTATATACATCAATGACTGGTAATCAGGTGGTTTCTACCATGCTCCCATCTATTCACATGTTGTATATTTGTACCATTGAGTTTTGGAATGAATACCTTGGGATTGGGGCCACATTATTCCTTTACAACATCCACTCCCAAGTTGTGTTGGAGTATATCACTTGTATATGAGTACTTTGAAAACTTTGGGGGAAATTTCCTCAGTGCTTGTTGTCTTCCTAATATATATGTTATGACGTAGATCCACATTGTATTTTCTCGTGGCTATGATCATATCGATGACATAGATCCACATTGTATTGGCTCATGGCTATGATCTTTCTATTGACATGGATCCACCATGTACTTTTTCATGGCCATGATCTTTCATTTCACTTAATGGATCCACAATGTATTATGTTGGTGACCATGCTTTGTTTCTCTTCCTATCATGGGTATGCCTACCTCAGGGATGATATATATATGTCTACTTGATGTCTGATTGCAGGTACTCACTCATTCCTTGACCTCCAAGATCCTTCCTTATGAAACTCGTCACCATGAATTTTCGTAATGTATTTCGACCATCAGTTCCTCTTCTGACCTCACACATTAGGGGGGATTTGTTAAAATTGTATTTTGTAATATTCTAGATATAAAAAGTATGCAGAACAGAAATAAAAATGCTAGAAATGGAAAATAAACAACAATATAACCAGAACAACACCAAAATAACACCAAAATGATATCAGAATAACACTAGAAAGATCACTTCGATTACTGAAAGAAATGTTCACTTTCCTCTTCGAGGGGGCAACCTCTAGCAGAGCAGAGATCTATTGCAAAATATCCAAGACAACAATTCTCATACCCTTGACTCCTATTTATACTAAATATGTCTATCAAAAGAACCATCTAGAGGAAGATCCTTCTAGAAGTGGAAGATTCTATTAAGTGTTCTTACATTCGACTTTTTCTTCCTTATTGCTAGGCCTTATTAATATTGACCTTTATTACATCGGAATATATTATTCTAACTACATGAGGGGTTAGGTCCCTAACATGTCCTCCCCCTTAAAAACAACCTTGTCTTCAAGGCTTGAGATGTGGAAATTGTTGAAGAATGGTAGCTGGTTCCCAAGTGACATCTGCTAGGGTTGTATCTTTCCACTAGACTAACACTTCCTTGATGGTTTGTTGACACAAGTGATTCTCACGTTGGTCCAAAACTGCTTCTGGATGTAGCCAAATGGAGCCTTCTTCATCCAACTCAGGAACGTTGGTTTGAGTTTGGCACTTAGTTCCAATCACCTTCTTTAAGCAGGAAACGTGAAAAATAGGATGTAGCTTAGAATGATTGGGCAAAGATAATTGATAGGCCACCTGTTCCACACGCTTGAGAATGGTATAAGGACCATAAAATTTGGGCACTAGTTTCTGACAATGGTCAGCCTTAAGGGAATTTTTCTTGTAAGGTTGCATCCGGAGAAACACTTGATCCCCTTCTGCAAATTGAGGTTCAAAGTGACCTTGATCTGTTTGTTTCTTCATGCCATTATGGTCCATGACCAAATTATCATTGAGGGTATGGAGAATAGCCTCTCAAACTGTAAGCATTTGGTCCACTGCCTGGACCTTTGAGACACTTGGTAAATATGAACTGAAGGTGGATTTTGTCCATATACTGCTTCAAAAGGAGTCATGCAGGTAGCTTTATGGTATGAAGTGTTGTACCACCATTCAACTAGTGGCAACCATTGAGCCCATTGATTTTTCTTTTCTGATGCAAAACACCTCAAATATATTTCCAAACAATTGTTGAGAACTTCAGTTTGACCATCATTCTAAGAATGATAAGTTGTGTTGAGATGCAATTGGATGCCTTGTAGCTTGAAAAATTCTTGCCAAATATTGCTGGTGAAAGTTGGGTCGCGATAAAAAACAATAGAATGCGGCATGCCATGAAGCTTGAAGACTTGATCCATGAAAAGTTGAGCCACGGTGGATGTTGTAAATGGGTGTTGAAGAGCACATAAATGAGCATAATTGGAAAAGCGATCAATGACCACCATGATGACTAATTTATTGCCATATTTAGGTAAGCCTATAGTAAAATCCATAGAGATATACTGCTAAATAGCAGGTGGAATCGGAAGCGGTTGTAGTGTCCCAGGAGATTTGACTGTTTCTCCCTTGTTGCGTTGACACACATCACATTCAACCACAAAATTACGAACGCCATGTTTCATACCCTCCCAGAAAAAAAGAATGTTTGACCCTGTCATAGGTTTTGGTAAACCCTGAGTGCCCAACTATGGGTGTAGCATGAAGCTCATAAAGTACTATGGATTTAATTTTTGACTGTTTACTTAAATACAAATGGACTTTGTATCGAAGCTCATCATGGAGCCAAGAGTACCCTAGGGAAACTAGAGAATTGGACTATAATTGTTGTATCAGACACGAACTTTTGGGATCATCTAGCCATTCCTAGCGAATGGCTTGAAGCCAATCTGGTACAATGAAGGAGAGACAAAAAATGGACCCTTCATCTTCATATTTTCAGGAAAGTGTATCCACAACCACATTGTCTTTTCCTTTCTTGTAAATGATCTCATAATCATATCCAAAGAGCTTATTCACCCACTTTTGTTTCTCTGGGGAGGAAATGCATTGTTCCATAAAATACTTGAGGCTTTGATGATCTGTCTTATTTTCGAAGCGTTGCCTCAATAGATAAGGGCGCCAAAGATCAATGACATGCAGAATAGCCAACATTTCCTTTTCATAGATTGATTTGCCCAAATTTTGTTCAACAATTGTTTGTTGGTAAAAGCCAAAGGCCAACTCTATTCCATAAGGATAGTGCCAATTCCTTTTCCTGAAGCATCACATTCCAGGACAAAGGTCTTTGTGAAATCAGGAAGTGCCAGGACTAAAGTGGTGCACATGGCCATCTTCAAGGTTTGAAAAGCTTGAGCAGCTGCTGGAGTCCAGGTGAAAGAATTCTTTTTAAGAAGTGCAGTGAGAGTGGCCACAATCTTTCCATAGTTCTTAACAAACTTGCGATAATAACCTGTGAAGCCTAGAAATCCACACAATCTTTTGAGAGTCTTTGGGTGAGGCCAGTCTTGCATAGCTTCAATTTTTTTAGGATCCACCTTGACGTTGTTCTTTCCAACAAGATGAACCAAGTACTCAACTTTTGAGGCGCCAAAAGCACATTTAGATTGTTTCAAGAAAAGTTGGTGCTGAGAGAGTAGATGGAGAACTCGATCCACATGAACAAGATGGTTTATCTAGGTTTTTCTATAGATGAGGATATCATCAAATAAAACTAAGACAAAATGACAGAGAAAAGGATGGAATACGTGATTCATGAGGCTTTGGAAAGTGGAGGGAGAATTACACAAACCAAAGAGCAAGACCAAAAATTCATAGTGGCCCTCATGAGTTATAAAGGAAGTCTTAGGAATGTTCGCCTCTTTCATACGGATCTAGTGGTAGCTAGAATGATGATCAAGTTTAGTAAAGAACTGGGCACCACTCAATTCGTCAAAGAGGTCATCAATGACATGAATGGGAAATTTGTCTTTAATGGTGAGTTTGTTGAGGTGCGGAAATAAGGACACATGCACCAAGAACCTCCTTTCTTCATGACCATGACCACCGAAGAAGAGTAGGGGCTCATACTAGGGTGGATAACACCTACGTTAAAAAGTTCTTGAACCATTTTCTCAATTTCATTTTTTTGGGAAAAGGGATGACAATGGGGACAAATATTGGGAGGAAGGATTCTTGGAACAAGGGGAATGGAATGATCATGAACACCACAGGAAGGAGGGAGTCCCTAGGGAGTGGAAAAACCCACTTGATGTTTAGAGAGGATGGATTTGAGGTCCTACGGCATAGAGGGTGTCTCAATTGCTTGTATGGAATGGAGTTGGGAAATAACGCCCGAATGACCTTTTTTGAGAAGATTTTCCATGCGATGGGAACTAATGATCTCAGGGGAACCGACAATGATTCCTTGGAAATTATATTGTTGGCCCTCCTGGTTGAATTGCATGGTTAATTCCTTAAAATCCATGAGAATAGGACCCAAAGTCCTTAGGGAGTCTGCACCCAAAACAATGTCACAACCGCCCATGTCAATAGAAAACATATGAGATTTCAAGTGGTAGTCACCAATTTGGAGACACAAATTTTCACAACGCCCTCCACATTTCATGGACCCACCATTGGAAATCATGATTTATAAATTATTGACTGCACAGATATAGAAATTGGTTTCTTGGGCAATGCGGCAATGAATAAAATTATGGGTTCTTCAACTATCAACAAGAATGAAGACCTTCCTATGCTTGATGTAGCCAATTAGTTTGAGGGTTTGGGGAGAAAAGAATCCAGTGAGTGCATTTACGGAAATGAATGGTTCTACTTCAGGAGGGTCTGAGGGAGGGGAAATGTCAGTGGGTTCAGGTGACTCAGACACCAGGGGAGCTTCAACATCCTCTTCCAAAACATCCTCCTAGATGGCCATAAAAATATTTTGTTCCTTACACTTGTGTGCCAGAAAATATTTGTCATCAAATTATAACAAAGGCCTTTTAGTTGGCATTCAGCCATTTTGACCCTGGTCAATTTTTGGATCTTTAGTGGAGTAGAAGGAGGAGTGGGATTTACTGGTTTAGTGCGAGGAATAAAAGAGGGTTTCCTGTTTTGAGAAGAGAGAACCTTTTTTGCTTCCTTAGCTCATTTAGTATCCTCCACCCAACTCTGAGGTCGATCCATGAGGACATGGGCATGAATCTCATCCTTGAGGCCACTGATAAAAAATTCTTAGAAAAAAACATCAAACATACCCTCTGTATGAAAAGCTAGTCGCTCAAAAGAAACTGTAAAGTCTTCCACTGTGCCATATTGTTTCAACTTTGTCAAACGACATAAATGGTTTTTGTTAGTGTCAAAGCATTCATAAAGCTCTGCCACAAAGTGTGTCCAAGCAACATACCCTTGACGAGCATTTTTTCTCCATTGCCATCATTACCAACGTTCTTGATCTAAATAGAGAACACCATACCAGAGTTTTTCCAAGTCATTTGTAATGCCATAGAAAGAGAAATAATGTTCCATTTGAGTTACCCAACCCATGGGATCTGAGCCATCAAATTTGGTCACATCCACTCGCGGAAGGCGGAGGTCATGCTGAAAGTGATGGGACTGAAAATTATGGGAATGGGAGGAAGTTTCAGCTTCGGTATGCAAAGGTGGGTTAGATAAAGGGGGATCTACAGGGATATGTAGCTTGGTGCAGATCATCGAAGCGAAAAAATCAATCTGCGTAGTCATGTCTTATTTGAGGTCTTCTTTGAGTTCCATGATTGAGGCGACGATGGAGGAATGCATGTTTTTATTGATGGAGGCAATATTGGCACTGAGTTGTCTCACTTCTTGTTGGGTCTCTGTGAAATTAGATTGCAAGGTATTGAAGCAATTTTCCAAGTCTTGGCTACGGGTATGGGCCATGATGACGAGGGAATCGAAAAGGGGCGGGTGGGGTCAAAACTTTTGCTGAAAAATGATAGGTATGAATGTGATAAGGGAGAAGAGATAAATCCAATGGAATAAGTCTCAAATAACGGTGCAAACATTTCTAGACTATTTTTTTTTTTACACCTGTGGAGTTATACTCCGATCTGAAGAATACTGCAATGATGAAATGCCCAAATTCTTAACCAGGAAGAAATGTGTAGTGATTTGGAAACTCGAACATAGTTGCGCAACAATAGATCTTGTCTGTTTTATTTTTTGTTTTCGTCCCCAAGGGTTAGGTATTCAAGGGTTCTACAGACAAGGGTTTTCCTTGGTTATAACTCTCTGATATATGTGTGGGGTCCAACAATAGTATTCAACCCAATATCTCATGGCACCAACTAAGGAGGCTAGACTGTGCCCTTAGTCGTACTACCCAACTACCCATGTACTAGAGAGTATCTTCCCAAGTGATGTTCTCGGTGGTACTATAGCAGTTAGGTGACCGATTGGTTTATCTAAAGAGGGCTTCAGGAAATTCAGTCCAATCCATATACAGGTGTTGTCTTATGCGCTACCACTCAAAGGGGTACCAACAAGGGTTACAAGGGTGGCCAACATATATTCTCTTAAGTACCACTTGTATTTCCTACGTGTATTAATCTCTCAACCACGGGTTTATGTGCGTAATGACAAGTCTCTATAGCTTAAAGACGTTGGAATACGTCTCTACCCTGAAAAAAAATAACCCACAATTTTTTGCCAAGGAAAGTGCTCTGATACCACTTGTAATATTTCAAATATAAAAAGTATGCAGAACATAAATAAAATGCTAGAAATGGCAAATAAACAACAATATAACCAGAACAACACCACAATAACACCAAAATGATATTAGAATAACACCAGAAAGGCCACTTCGATTACTGAGAGCAATGTTTACCTTCCTCTTCGAGAGGGCGACCTCTAGCAGAGCATAGCTCTATTACAATAATATCCAAGACTTGACAGTTCTCATACCCTCGACTCCTATTTATACTAAATATTTCTATCAAAAGAACCATCTAGAGGAAGATCCTTCTAGAAGCAGAAGCTTCTATTAGGTCTTCTTATATTCGACTTATTCTTCCTTATTGCTAGGCCTTATTAATATTGACCTTTATTACATCAGAATATATTATTCTACCTACGCGAGGGGTTAGGTCCCTAACATATTTTCCACCATAGGTTATGCAATCATGTTATTAGACGTTATGAGGCTAAAATTAAATAATTGAGTAAAATTCTCATAATTATTTCACAAGGAAATAATTATTTTGCCACAATTTAATAATATATGAAATAAGAATTATTTCATAACTGAGAATAAACTCATAATTGAAAAGAAAACTCATAGTGAGATGGAAAAGGCTCATAATTGAGCATGGAACTTGAGGAAAAAACTCATAATTGAGCATGTAACTTGAGATAAAGTTCATTATAGGTTGGAAAAAGCTCATAATTAAGCATGAAACTTGTGCATGACTTGTAAGGGCTTAGTCCACATGCCATCAAGCCTATCTATGACTTGTAATTTCTTAGTTCACATGCCATCAAGCTATCTAGGACTGGTAACCACCTAATTCACATGTCATGAAGCCTATCTCTAGTATATTCCAAATTCCTATAAGAAGAGGCCAAATCAAGGAGATAGGGAGGAGAAAGAGTTTTGAGAGTGGTTATGTTGGAAAAATAGAGAGAGAAGCTCAAGAGGCCAAGGAGGAGCATCGAGAAACTGGAACTAGGAGGAATGCATTTTTCATGACTCAAGGTATGATGATTTGATTGATGTAATGTTGTTTATTTATGAATATATATCTATGGTTTTCCCCGGTCCACATTGTTGAATTCAATTGTAGAAGGTAGATCTGATCTCTCCTTGAGTAGATCAGAATAGATCTAGATTAGATTTGAATTTACTAACACTTGTAGGATTTGTAGGTTGGTATTTGTTTGTTGCTTGTGTGCAGGAAGCAAATCATAAGAGCTAGAACTAGGATCTGAAGAGCTTCATTATCCGGACGCACGAGGAGAACCTTCGATCAAACGGTATGCCATCCTTTCCCTCAGTGTAAAAGGAAACATATTTAGTATATATAGGGAAAACTATATAGGAATCTAGCCCCTGTGTCTATCTTGAATCAAGGGAAGATCTAGCTTATCTATAGGCCGAATTCATCCGTAACAATCCAACTTAATATAGGCCCTTTATTCCAAGGAAATCCATGATAGTTCCAAGAAAGGATCTGAAGTGTCTCAAATTGCTATTTATTGTTATCATTTTGGTCTCTATCCCTAATCATAGCTTTGTAATTCCTAATTGTTGCCCATTTTCCTTTCTTTCTAGATTCTTTTACCTTTTGAACCCCCTTCCTCAACTTAACTTGATCTTCTGGAATGACGTCTTTAGTTATAAATATTCCAAACCCTTTTACAAAAAATAAAAATGTAAATTCAAATTATAAGATAATTTTAAAAATATGTGATAAATTCAAATTATAGGATAATTTTAAAAATATATGATAAATTCAAATTATAGGATAGAGTTTAAAAGTCCATGAAAACATGTTTTCACATATTTTTTTTATTTAGTGACCCTATTTTTTATATCAATATCGTAATTTGTAGTTACACATGATAAAACACATATCTTAAATTTTTAGGATGCAATATGTATTCCAAGTTATCTCTTAGTGAGAGAGATTCCACGAAACGTCAAAGGGATGAGCCTCTTAGATTAAGAATGTTACCGAATTGCGCCGTCTTAGATAAATTCAAATATGAATTCTTTAATATGAATGACTCAAATAAAGTCATAGAGAACCATCAGATCATGCATTATTTAAACTACCGAGATCAAAATAATAGATGTGGACAATATGGATCTGGTAGAAGTGGCCATAGCAAAGGTTGCCACAACATAAGCTAATGAGTCGAATGTCATGATGGCCAGGAAAATAGAGAAACATAGGAAGGAAATTGAACGGTGGAGTATTATAAGGTGATAAGGTATGGCACAAGTAATTTCATGGAGAGTGTGTTGGAAATCCACAAACACTTTTCAGTAGCACATAAGGACTTCTATAAGGCAGTGCTATATATAGATGAATTGTACATAGAAGCATCGACCTTATATACATATTTGGAGAAGTTGATGGATAATGTTGTGTCACAAGGATGTTTATAGTCCTTATTAATCCCTGATTTCACTAGCGATTATAGTTTTCACTTCGTAGTTAAAGTTTTTTTTTTTACTGTGTATTAGTTCATCCACCATAACCAAAGTTTTAAAAAAAAAAAAATTATTTTTTATTTTGTAAACTGATTTTTTTTTTTATAATATTTACAAATTTTTATTCGAATTTTATTATTGGTCTATATGGAAGGGAAGTGATGGGATTAAAAACCCCTCATGGTGAGCTATTATTTATTATTTTCATATGTTTTTGGAGACTTCAAAATCTATTTAAATAAAAGAAAAAAAATTAAGTCATTGGTCAAAACTAATGATCTTCTCATCATATTAATTGATACTCAGTGATATTGACACCCCTACACCTAGAGAGGCTATTAATTGATTTAATTTCTATTTAATTTCCAAAGATAGTGACAAGGCTATCTTCGAGGCTCAACTCACCCCAATCGATGATTTTCTTTGCTTAGTGTCTCACTTTCTCGCCACCTCCTTGCTAATTGGCCACCATACTACCGTTATCAATTTTTCTTTCTCCTAAACAACCTGCAAAATATATCACTCTTCATCATGTACTCTTTGATCTCTTTACTGATCCTTGCACTATGCACTGGATTCTTCATGGCTATCCCTACATTGGATTCTTTATGTCCTTTTTTGAGGAGGAAGATACCTCAACAGTTGGAGCAAACTAGCTTTTCCATACTTGTAAGAAATAGTAGATGCTAACTTGTTGTGAGGTACTTCATGGACCCTATCTTTGTTTTTTTGTTTCTTTCATCACAATAATGATTTTTTTTAATGTGCAAGCTTCAAGATTTAATGAATGAGATAAAATATTCCATGAAATCAAATGTTCTGAGTAAATTACAAGAAGATTTTGCTAAAAATACTATCTAGCCTCTAGATATTAGAATTTCCTGTATATATACTCGAATAAATTAAAATATACTTGAGCTTACCTGAGTTAAGGCTAAGCTTTCGCTTGAGGAAAGTTTGGTACTCATGAGGAAGAATATGAAGAGCAATTTCCTTGTTCTACTGCAATTCATATCCAAGTTCAACAAAGAGAGGGTTGAGTGTCATGCAGAGGGTGTCATATGGTCGTGCGACAAAGGTTCCTTCACTCTGACGGGCTTGTAGCCATATTCTCCATATTATGATAATTTAATGCAATCACCATAATGGAAAACCTATGGAAGGCCCATTCTAATTGCCATGACTGAAAAAAGTCTGCAAACACAATTTTGATATGCTTCAGCTCATTCTCCCTACAACCATGGTGCTCTCCTACTCCTTCTATGCAATTGCAACTATGAAGTTTCCTTAGATATTGTCTACAGGGGAGAATGGAAAATGAGAATTGGTCGTCCATCACCCTAGTATCCACATTCGATCTCCTTTCCTGAGTCAACCCTTGACCTCCATATAATAACAGATACCACAAACAACTTTCTAACAAGCTCCCAAATCTGTGAACAACATGACTTATCTGATTACTCAAAAAACACGAGGCCACTTATTCTTTGAATATGTCAGAGTTACTCAGCCCCAAGCTCTTCCCACCCCATCATTTATCTCAAGTCCCCTAGGACAAGTACATAAATGTTCAAAGGCCTTCTTGAAATTGGGTGTATTGAGTTTTGATCCCTTTCCTTAGAGCCTCACCTTTAGGATATTGTAGACATACATGCATTGTTAGAATAGAGGAAGAACCTTGGGTCCCAATGTCATTATGATTTTCTTCAACGTCTAGGTTGGATAATCTACAAACTTGGATCGAAAACCTCTACGATTTTTTTGTATGGGTTCAAATACCAAGTCTTCAGTCCGATTAATACTATGAATTTTCAATCGATGAAAACACCCCGATTTGATCTATGATTTTCAATCATGAAAGGAGAAATCGATTTTTTTCCCTTTATTTTTTAAAATTGTTTATTTTACAATGATCCTCATCCACATGCTAGGATTATATGTATTGTAGACTATGTGGCACGTAGTTGATAATGTGTATGGGTTTGTGTGGTTCACCACAATTGGTCATCACTCTCATCTAATGTGAATTCTTGAATGCACTATCATTACATGTGAGTACTATTGTGTCATTCATTCATCCATTCATCAATGAATTTAATATGGTGGATTTGAATCAATATTTTCACATTTACTTTTCCCACTACCACGACAAGTTATCTTGATGTGTCCAAGTGATTTTGAACAACCCAAATCAAGTGAACTTGTATCTTCAAGCCGTGAATATTAGGAATTTTCATTTCATGTTTTTTTATTTGCTTTTGTAATACAGAGGCTATCTTGTGGAGAGAAAACACGATCGCTTGATTAAAGCAACAAATGGTGGTTTTTTCTATATATTTAGAGAGGTTTTCATTCATGGTTGTGTTTTTTGTCATGTTATTGTATATATTTAAAGCATCAAATATGGAAACTATTTCTTGTTCTTATTAAGTTTCTTGGATATGCTTTATTTTTTTGAATTATCATTTACCCTTCTCTAATAGCTTTGTTGTTTCTCCTATATGGAATCTCGTCGTCGTTTGTCTCTCTGATTATTTGAAGTTTTTGTTAATGCTTATTATTATTATTCATTCTTTGATTTTTATCAGGACATTATTCTTTTCAACCGCCAAGTGAAGGAGTTCAGTGATTTCTTTTACATGGCAGGAAGTGACTATGATACCCAACAATATACTTTTTAACTAATGTTGTTACTACAATGAATCTATGTAGGGACTAACTACATAGCAACTTTCCCTTGTTTAGTCATTTGGAGGAGTTGATGCATAATGTTGTTGTGCGGTAAGGACATTTACACTTCTCGAATCAATGGCCGCGACAATATCTTTGAGCCCTACATCAATTGCTCCACTTCAAAGAAAACAACAATAATCATATTGTCATTGGACTTGAGTATTGGAAAGATATATCAAAATACCTTGACAAAGATACCAAGGAATTGGAATAACACCACACGGTGAATCTATGGGATATCAAGGGATTGGAAAATTAGTAAAGGGCGAATCATGAAAAAGTGTTGAGATTTTTTCAAAAGAGGAGAACAAAAAAGATGTGAAGAGACACTTGGTTGGATATTTTTCTAACTAGAAGTCTTAAGCCGTGAATCAAGGGTCAAAGTAAGCCATCGATCGAAGAATTTGTGGTGGATGTAGCCGCCAAATTAAGTTAACCCTCAAACCTACACATTGTTGCATTCGTTAAGTTAAGTTGTTATTGAAGAAGAGTGATCAAGGTCGTGGATGCAACGCTAATGTACTCGGCACACCATCAACCCAAAATCCAAATTAATGTGAGCAATATATCAAATACATGGTTAGCAAAAATCAAAATAAAATATTCAATGGACCATGCGACTTGTTTGATGTAAACGAGTACACCAATGTGTTGTTATTTGTGATTGGACGTAATTAAACTATTCCCAAAACACTTGAATGCCTTTCCCATGTTACAATGCACTCAAATATGATCCTCTTTTTTCACTTGGAAAAATTAAGCTTCACATATATTTATGTAAAAGGACTCATATACACAATACATACATAATTACATTTTTAATCGCAAAAAATGAATTGTTGTAGCATAATTTGGACGCTAAAAACTGTCCAAAATAGAGGATTATCTCTTGCAGAACACAAGTCTTTCATCCCTCACCTAGAGAGCTCTCAAAATAACAGGCCATCCTCTAGAATATCATCAGAAAACTAAAATTAAAAAGATACGAGCACGAAATCTCCCCCCATGACGAAGTTTTCTGAGGGGTAAAAATTTACTCAGAAGTTCTAAACCAGGTTCGAGCCCTCTAGTCCGAAGACATGTTCAATTTTTATAAGTTCCAGGAGCACCGAAGGAGCAGGCTCCCCAAAGTTTTGCAAGGTACAGTCTCAAAACCCCTGGGGTCTCAATAAGCAGAGGCCAAGGGCCCGACAGGCAAAAGCCCAGATGAACAAGAAGCTTAAGGGAACATAGAGAAAACTAAGGTCCTCAAACAAGAATCCGAAGGCCCAAGCCATGAAGAAAGATCCCTAGGGGAAAATAATCCAGACAGACAGACCGAGGTTAGATTCGAGATGCACACAAAGCAGGTAGGAGACCCACTATTGCTCACACAGAATAAATAGGGTACTGGTGTTGGTGCAAAGAATATACCCTCAAAAATTGGCAGTCCCATCTCGTCTGTCACACCCCTACAGTTTTCCAAAGGGGACCCTGATGCTGGAGAGATATCTATAGAAGACCTGACGCCTATAACCACCGAAGAGTTGCCCCCTAGCGAGTTTTTCTTCAGCAAGAAAAGGAGGGCCATAGTGAAATGGGAAACACATCACCAGGCAGGCGCAGTGGCCAAAAAATTCAAAATATTAATAGACGACAAAGGTTTAGAAGAAGAAGAGTTCGCTGACGAGATAGTGGGAACGTTGGGGGCCTATGCCACCACAAACCAATACTCAGTTGGGACCCTAAGGAGCCGATTGAAACACAAGGATCAGTTGATCATTGAGTTGCAGAGTTGTTTATCAGAATCAGAGACGAATGCCCGAAATGAGGCATATAAAGAGCTCGAGCAAGCCAAAGAGGTCAACAGACAGGAAATCGAGCAAATCAAGACTAATCTTGAGAAAATGCAGCAGTCGATCGAAGAGAGCCAAACGTAGGCTGAGTGACAGGAGGGATTGATAAACTAGCTGTAGACTGAGTTGGATATCGCTGAAAGCCAGGTCATAAACATGACTATATTCCAAACCCAGGCCGTGGAGATCCGAAGGAGAATAGAAACAGATCAACAGAGTTTGCTTGCCAAAATAGAAATCATCCAGGATCATGTTCAGCTAGTAGACCAAGCCCTGGACCAAGTCACTTTACGAGAAAGGGAAGCCCGAGTAGCCCGAAGTACATTCCAAGAAGCTGTCACATCCGCAGCAAAGGAAGAGATAGCCATCGCTTCTAGATTGTCCATTAAAGAATAGACCAGGGGGAATATCCTATTGACGGCCTGGGAACATGATATATATGAAAACAGGAAAACGGCCAAAGAGGTGAGGGATTC
This sequence comes from Picea engelmannii, assembly GCA_009831015.1. Taxonomy (NCBI): domain Eukaryota; kingdom Viridiplantae; phylum Streptophyta; class Pinopsida; order Pinales; family Pinaceae; genus Picea; species Picea engelmannii. Next base: position 1,228,608 of record ML778048.1, on the reverse strand, counting down.
TTGTGAAGAAATATTTGGTTCAATAAACAAAAATTTGTTAGAGCTCGATAGAGAATCTAGCACTGGAACGTTAGGGAAAATCAACATAGCCAAGCATCTGGTAGATATCAAAGAAAGTATGGAAATAGATCAAGCTGAGCTCTCTCAAGTAAGTCAAGTCAACATTGCTCAGATTGACAAATGGCTAATTAAGCTGAATTTAATATTACTATCCATCATGACAGAAGATCGACAGGTGGGAGGGAGGATCCCATAAGTGGATAAGAAGCATTACTTATTTGAGGCAAAAAACCAAGTCGAGCCCTCCAAGTCTATCACCCAGTTGGTAGAGAGATGTCTTAAATGTATCGAGCATGGGCAAGGAAAAGCTTCGGGAAGCAAATAATGTAATTACATGTATTTTCAAAGTTTTGGATGCCAGGCAACAGGGAAAGGTGAAAGGCCTGCATAAAAAGATAGGGACAACAAGTGAAGCGTTCCACATGCTTGGCTCGTAGCTCCCATTCTTTGAATAATTTAATTGTAATGCCACATGTTGGTATAAATACATCTTTTATTATGTAAGGGCGGGCTTTTTCTTTTGGCAGATTGTAATAGAGAAAAATTTCCTTTGCCAAGATTAATACAAAGAGAATTGAAGACTCCATATTCCGTCAAGATTGAGTTATGTGTTTTCCTTTGTTATTTTATACTTCATGTCATTTTTATATACATCTTTGATGAATGATTTAACTGCAATTTAGTACAACTTCTACTATGGCAATCATGTTTTAGTTATCTAATTATTTACAACTTTTCCTCTGTATTGCTATTAGCAGGTACAAGACCTATGGATTACTTAGATATCTATCTTTTATGCTCCATTAAAGTGTTTCTTTTCTTTTTCTTCTCTTTTCCTTGATTACTCTATGCCAAATTCCATCCCTCGTTAGACACTGCCAAAGAGTGTTTGCAGCCAGCATCCTACTGAACCAGTACAAATTTTTTATACCCCAACCACCATATGATTTTGGCTTGCAAAGGTCCTCCCACTTGCAGAGGTGTACCCTTACCGAATACCCATATCCTGACCTTAAAAAATTAAACATCAGTTGTCTAATACTAGCCAACTCCGAGCTGGGAATGTTCGCAATCCCCAACCAAAAGAATGGTATACTCTCCAAAATATCTTTTACCAGGACAAACCTCCCTCCCACGGTCATCCAACGATGACAACAAAGGATGATCCCGCATTCAATTTTCTTATCAACTATCTCCAATCATCCACCCGATAATTTGTAGGTTTTAGGAAAAATCCCAGGTATCGAAATCTTGCATCCATGTCAACAAATTTATAGGGAAAAATATCTTTATAATAGTCCAATTCAAAATCCATCAATCTTGAGTAATGCAGAGAGGATTTATGAGGGTTTATAACCATTCTGTTCGCTCTCGAAAATAAATCCAAAATAGATTCAATCTCCCTCCATTTGGAGACTCAAGTTTTGTACATAATCAAGACATCATCCATGAACAATAACATAATGCATTTAAGAAGTCTTGAGGTCTTGACCTCGATGATTTTACCCTTAGCTTGAGCCTGCTTGAGCATTAAGCTAAGGCCCTCCATTAGCAAAATGAGTGGTAGAGGTGATAATGGGAAGCCTTGATGTAAACCTTTTCCACTATTGAAAAAGGTGGTAGATTCACGATTTAACAAAATTCCAAAGGATGATATAGTAACACAACTCATGATCCAATTTGTTACAAAAAGGCCCATATGAGTCCTTAGAAGAATTATCCTAAGATAGTCCCAGTTTACACAATCATATTCCTTTTGTAGGTCCAGTTTCAATACTAATGCTTTCAAGTTTTTAGTTTTTATGATATGCATGCATTCTTGTGTAGTTCGTACCACATCCAAGATGTGTCTTCCTTTTAAAAACCCCAACTACTCTAGAGAAAGGGCCTTGGATAGGAAAGTCTTCAATCTACACGCTATGACATTTGCAATGATTTTGTAATCCATATTACACAAAGCAATAGGCCTAAAGTCCCCAAAACTCATAGGTTTATCCACGTTAGGGATGAGGGTTATAAAGGTTGAGTTTAGCGATCTTACCATCGTTCCAGATCTCCTAGAATACTCCACAGCTTCCATAACCTCATTCCCAATCATTTCAAAGTGACTAAGGAAAAATTCCACTATCTAGCCGTATTGTCCACGGATTTTGTCCTTGGAAAAGGTCTTTTGAATATGCTTAATTTCTTCTCTTGTACATAGTTTCTCAAGTTCCTGAACATCTGTTTCCGAAAAAATACTTTTATAAAAAAACACTGTTGCAACCTGATCAACAATAGTATTCTTCCCAGACTCAGCATGAAAAATTTTAAAGTGTCTCACAAAGTCTGTTTCAATTTATTCCTGTCATGAATAGCCCATTCCATTTTCATCCTTTATCTCCCAAATTTTATTTTGTATTCTAGTCACCCTATTGTATCCAGATAGCCCTACTCTTTTGCCTCCACGTTTCTTCTTCCACTAGAAGATAATTCTATCTTTTTGTTTCAAGCTCTTTGATATAGTTGTCCACTGTCGCTGGGGCACTCCCACCTGCTTTTGAATTATAAGATTTCTCTAGTTGTGTTTCTACATCTCCTATCTCCTGAAATCTTAGCCTCTTTTGAACTTTCTCCCAGGAAATACATTTTTTCTTTATTAATTTTAGTTTCCATACTAGTATTCTCATCGGGGATGGTTCTCAGTCAAACTCTGTATATTTTCACACCAACACAAAAATATATTTAAACCCCTTTTCCTCCAACTAGACAAGGTTTAGATTAAACAGGTAGTATTTCTATCGTTGATCCTTATAAAACTGCAAAACAACCGGTGCATGATCTAATATGTATGGGTAGGATACCCAAGATATGTACCTCCCTACCGAAGTGACTAGGTCCTATGACATTAGCACTCTATCCAATCTTGTTTATATGCCTTTTGATCCACCTCTTCAATTGCACCAGGTAGAAACCATATGAATCAGAACAATGCCAACCAACCTAAAGTCATGCATAATTCCTTTAAAATCCTCGACCATAGGGTCTAGTCTTGCCTTATTTTCCCACACTTCACAGGATGATACTGTGAAATTTAAGTCACCTTCCAATATAAGGTTTTTTGAGGCTTAAATCCCACTGTTTACCACAATGTCCCAGAAAGCTTTCCTATCTTTGCAAGAGCCATAAAATTTTAAAAGAGATACCAACTGGTTACCCTCATGTATTTTTCCTTCGAGGAAGATGCCAACTACAATTACAAAATGAGTTAGGACAACATTGGTCGGTTTCCAAGCCACACATAGACCCCCTAACTTCCCTACAGAGTCTACGACACAACAATACCAAGTGGGCAGTAGTCTTGACACAAAGGCTCTTGCTTTCACTTCTACCACCATGGTTTCTTTTAAAAATATAATGTCCGGTAATACACAAGTCAATAATATTTAGAGGGAGGAAAGTTTCAGAGCCCCTCCTACTCCCCTTAGGTTTAAGGACAATATTTTCATTATTTTTCCTTGGCTAGGGCTTTAAGTCCTCTAAGATCCCCCAAATTAGATTTTTTGTTACCTTTTTTGTTTATGTATCATTTTCTGTACAATACTTTTTTCCTTTCACTTATCATCTTTATAGGTGATGGCTTTGTCCCCGGTCCTCCCCTCCATTGTTCCTTCTTTGTAGAGACCTTGGTGCAACAATTTTCGTGCCCCACTTCCCTAGGGGTAGTTCCTTCCTCTATAATGCTTACCTCTATACGTCCTTCATATATCGTAAGGGGTTTCTTTGTTGTTATGTCCCTATATGAAGGGGCTAGAGTCTCTAATATAGCTCCCAAGGAACTCTCACTAGCTTCCTTCTCCATCTCCCTTAGCAGCTCATTTCCCTTTTCCTCAATAACATGTGGCATAAACCCTTTTTCAGTTATTAAAAAAGGGGTAGTGTTAGTTTTGACATGTGCCCCCAAGTTTAAATCGCCAATCAGTTCCCTTGAGACACCCTCCCTCTTTGTCTCTCTATCACGATTCTCATGTGGTGCATAATCAGGTGAGTGAGTAGTTGGAGAAACCACATTTAGGTTTAAACTAACTATCTTAGATGCAAACATAGTAGGGTAAAAGGAGGGACATAGAGATTTTAAATTACCTAACTCAATCTCCATAATTGTTTCATGCGTATCCACCTCCTCCTCAACTGAATTTTCTTTACATTCATTTCCCAAACATTTGTCTTTTACAATGGGCAATGTTCAGTTGGGTTATACTGTGAGGTGTCACCACGATACTTCCTACCTCCTCCTGATTCACCTTCTATGGCCCCTATCTCAGCTTCATTTTGTATTTTTTTCCTGCTTCTTCAAGTGTAGCCACATTTGGTAGGAATTTTTTTCCTCCTCCTCTCCATTTCTTGGGCTACGCCCCTACACACTCTTCGAGGACTAACTTGCATATTTTTATGCAACCACTTTCCCTGACTGTGCTAATTTTGAGTTCATCATCCCCGTTGAAGAGGCTAGCTTGTCTCCACAATTCCTCATCATCCTATCACATTAAGGTTCCTATCACACCTTCCATTTTTTGTTTGACGTTGTCCAACCTCTAGTTACCATTTGAAAATCATTGTATTCAACTAGATTTTAAAACCGCCAAAATCAGAGAAACCTTAAAGAACCTCCATTTTGTTGTAGAACCCCCAAAACCCGCTTACTGAACCTCCTCTTATGTTAGTTGTGGATCACTTCTTTAATTTTTTTGGTCCAAGGCACATTTGAGGAAAAATCAAGGTGGAGATGACCATGATTCTATAAGGATTGGGTGTACATGACAAATAAAGTCGCTTTTCAATGTGAAAAAGGGACAAAATTAAGTTATTGTCATGGTACACAGAATCTATACAATGTAACAATACTAAATTGGTATACACAATTTGTAACTTGTAATATTATGTGATAAAAATGCTCTTATTAAAAATATTATATTTTTATAATTAAGGTTTGCGCATGCAAATGTTTAGAATTTAAATTCATAGTAATAATATTGCATGACTAAATCTAAATAAATCAAATAATGACGATTCAATATTAAACTATATAAAATTAATATATAAATCTATGAAAATATTGAAATCTCATACCTGTAAATGGATCTAAAAAAAAAAAAAACTGAGAAGAGCACTCCTAGTGACGGAGAAAATTTGTCCCACTTTGCTTGAAAATAGGATAATATGATTTCATATTTGTCTTCTTCAGGTGAAAATAGAGAAATATGTTTCCAAATTTCTCTTCTCTTCTAGAAAATAGGTGAATATGATTCATCATGTCATATAGGTTTGGATTTTTATATCTAAAAATAATAATAGGGTTTTGAGATAAGGAAAAATATAATATATTTAAATAATACAAAATATTTGTTGACCTTAAAAAATTATCCTTAAATTTTTCTTTCTGGCTATAATTCACACCTAAACAATTCCATGGTTGCATTCAATCCTCCATTTCTTGAGCCTTAGATTTCTCTCTTAAGGGTGATGTATTGGACAAAGGATGATACCCAAAGTGCCATAAATGGAAAAAATTTGGAAGAAGTATGGATGTGCAATGTCCCTTTCTGAATGATCACTCCAGGAGGATGAATTAATAGCCTATTTAATTCCCATAGGCTATAGTCGGTGAAAAGAGAATTAATTAATTTAATTTTTTAATGTCATTTGGGAGAAAAACAACATTGAAAGGTGATATTGAGTAATTAAATTAAAAAGGGTGTTATAAAGTGACTTTGGGGAAATATTAAAGAAATATATTATAAAGTTAATTTATAATTAATTATTGGACTGAAAAAGGTAAAGAGGGTATAAAAGTACAAATGAGAGTTGATTCTCATTATTCATGATTATTATTCTCAAAATCGATTTGGAGAGCTCTCATAACTTTTCTTGGTTTTGGGGCCCGAAACCCTTGAGCGGTTGGTTTCAGTGGTGAAACAAATCCACCATAGCTGAACAAGAAGGAAAGATCGCATAGATATCTCGCTGGTTTCTCTATGGAAAAATGAAGTCGCCTCATTTTGCTAATTCTTGGGGCCTTCTCATAGTTTTTGGTTTTTGACGAGGCAATACTCTCATCTTCATCTCATGGTAGCTTAAAAGGAGGCCGTAACACTATATTATTAGTAGATTCATGGGACTTGTGAGAGTTGTTTCACTCTATCAACAATCATGGGGCTTTGTGAGGGATGTCCCACTCATTGGCATCTTGTGGCAATAAGAAAGGGGGTCATTTTTCTTAACAAGAACATCATGGAATCAAGGAAAGGGGGCCACATCATCATTGCAACACGCGGGAGTCTTCGAGGGAGGTTGTACCTATTTCTATAGGACATGTGAGTCTTGGAGGGAGGTCATTCATGTTATTGTATCTTGTGTGAGCCATAGATAGGGGTCGTACCATTTCAACAACTCGTGGCATCCAAAAAAAGGGTCATCTTAATAAAATACAACAACATATGTCTATGGTTATCTACAGGTCATATTGTAAGACCATTGTTTGTTATAGTTGCTAAAATAAAATGAATGTTACAACTAATACAAGATAGTTATTTTTTGCATTGATGTAATAGTTGATTTTTGGTGTTAACTACAATAAAATCCATTCTATGTGCAAAACCCTTTGTGGATCCATCGTGAAATTGCATTGATGAAGAGATCTAAAACCAAACATTCATAAAACCAAGAAAAAATCAGCCAACACAAAGAAGGGATCTTATAGTGGTATTAGAGCTAGTATTCCTACCATCATGTGAGTGCATGTTATCTTAATGTTTCTGGAGGATAAGGAATATATCACATACAGGAGACATAAAATGTATGATAACATATTTCATTTAGAGTCAGAGTTAGAAGAAGAGGAAATACTGGGGGAAATGAATGAGCCACTTGAGGGTATCACTCTGAATATTTTGAATGAACTTTCAAGGTGGAAACAACAATTGGTTCATCTTCTCACCTAGCTTATAACAAATAATCAAGGGAATCAAAACAATGCAAACAAAAATGGTTCAATATGGTAAAACAACAACAACAATAACAATGGGAACCATGCAGAAGGGAGACACACTCATATACTTGCTCAAAATAAAACTTGAACAACTAGCAGAGTGACCTCTAGACCTCTCTTACCTCAATTATTGGAAGGAAAACAAGATGGAAATCAGGGACATCAAGGACACAGTAAAAGGTTTTTTTATTATTTGAGGGAGTATCAAACTCTTCACAAGGAATTTCATACAACTATGTTTTTACAAAAAAATTGTACCATCAAGTAGATGAATAGGCAAAGGGAGTGCAATAGGGGCCTAGAGAATTTTGATCTTCTGAAAAAGGTTGGGAAATTGTCTATCCCTTCCTTTGATGACTCACCCAAATGCACTTCCAGAGCTTGTGCTTATAAGTTGTACACATATTTCCAACTCAATCCCATGTTGCAGACATAGGCCATTAGATTTCCTACATTGCTTTTGGATGAAGAGGCCCATGAGTGGTGGTACCATGGGATAGTCACAATAGAGCATGCTAGTGTTACATCATAACTAGACTTCACACAAAGGTTGATTGAAAAATTTGATAAAAAGGATCCAAAGTTGCATTTCAGAGAGTTCGCACAACTCAATCAGATTGAGACAATGGATGTTTACATTTCAGAGTTTCATAGGATAACAATCATGGTGATAGATGTGTTAGAGCATAAGATGATTATTTTTTTTATTGAAGGACTATTTGATCCCTTGCATTGTTGGATTAAGGCATTCAAACCATAATCTCTATAAGATGCTATCATTATATCACGAGACATAGAGTATTCAATACCAAAGAATAAATTTCCTTCTAAACCTTTCCTTCCTCAGAAAAAAAAAAGAGAAGAAGACAAGAAACCCTCCAGAAGGAGTGACTTGGGAAAGATAGATTGGATGATGAAACTCATAAATAACTAAAAAGGAAGAAACTTTCTATCAGTTGTAAGGAGTCTTGGGAACTGGTTCACATGTGCATGGGTAAGGGTAAGGTGCATTACATATAGGTTCTTTCAGATAGTAATGGGGAAGAGGAAACATGAGAGGCTCAGGGAAGCGATCTCAACAGTCTAAATGATGAGCATCCAAATGAGGAGGTTAAGGGTGGGACTATTTCCACTATATTAGGTGTAGAATCCATGGAATATTATAGGGGCAATGTGTCATAGTTTTGATTGATGGTGGGGAAACCCACAACTTCATTGACTCAATTCTTGTGGCTCGGAGAGGCATTCCTACAAAATACTGTGAGGGATTTAGTGTAGTGGTGGTGGATGGGTAAAATATGAAATGCACATAGAAGGTTCCATGACTGGATGTGATGTTTGGTAACTACACAGTGATATATGAATTATATGTAGTTGAATTGACAATCACAAATGTCATCTTGTGTGTTCAGTGGATTTATTCCTTGGGAACACATTATGAGAACTACCAAATAATGGAGCTAGAATTTAGGGCAACGAATGGTAAGAAGGTGGTTATGAGGGGCATGTCCAATGGTGCTCCTAAGATTGTTTCAACCAAGAAGATGGAAATAATATTTAGGCATGAATATGTAGCTTACATAACAGAGTGTCTCATTAAGTCTAAGAAGTCTTCAAATAACATCCTACTTTACCATGCAGACATTCAATCATTGTTGGGAAAACATGACCAAGATTTTGTAGGGATTCCTCCAAGGAGACCTCCTAACAAAGGCTTTGAGCACACCATTGAGTTAGAAGAGGGGGAAAAACTAGTGATAACTACTCCTTGTAGACACTTGAAGAAGTTAAAGGATGAAATAAATAAGGAAATAAAGGATATGTTAGATATGGGGAATATCAAACCCAGTTCTAGTCCATTCACTTCTTCAGTAGTCTTGGTTAATAAGGACAAAACCATGAGGATGTGCATTTACTATCGAGCCCTAAATAAAAAAACAATAAAAAACATGTATACCATTCCCAATATTGATGAGTTGTTGGATGAGTTGCATGGAGAAATATATTTCTCGAAGATTTATCTTCAATTGGGGTATCACTAGATCATGGTTAGGGAGAAGGGTATTCACAAGACTACTTTCAGGTGTCATTATGGGCACTGTTATTTCTTGATCATGCCATTTTGTTTGACCAATGCACCTGACACTTTTCAGTCTTATATGAACCACATCTTCAACAAGAAGTTGCAGAAGTTTTTGTTGGTGTTCTTTTATGATTTCCTTATATACAATATGACATGGGAGGATCACTTGAGGTAGTTAGATTTGATATTGAGAATTATAGGGGAGAATTTATTGTATTCCAAGGAATCAAAATGTGAATTCAACATGACAAATATTTTGTATTTGGGCCATGTGATTAGTGAACAGGGAGTGTAGGTACATTAGGAGAAGATACATGCCATATTGAACTAGCCACCTCCTAAGACACTTACAGAGTTTCATGGATTCTATGGATTGTGCACTTATTATAGACACATTGTTAATGGGTTTTCACAGTTGGTTGCACCTCTGACAAATATCATGAAGAAAGGGGCATTTAGGTGGACAGGGGAATCTTAGACGGAATTTGAAAAGCTTAAGGAGGTGATGAGCACTTGTCCAATATTGGCACTTCTTGATTTCATTCAACCCTTTGTGCTTGAGTGTGATGCTTTGGGTGAGGGTATATGTGTCGTCTTGATGTAGAATAGACATTCGATAACATTTAAGAGTTGAAAGTTCTAGGGACCAAATAGACTCTACTCCATCTATGACAAGGATATGCTCTCCATTATGCTTGCTTTGATGAAGTTCAAACATTATTTGGTAGGTGGAATATTTTTGGTTAATACTGAACATAAAAATTTGCAGTATTTCCTATAATAGAAGGATCTGAATGAGAGACAACAGAAGTGGGTCAACAAAATATAGGCTTATAATTTTAACATAGAGTACGTGAAGGGAAAAAAAAATGTTGTTGTTGATTCCCTTTCTAGAAAACCAACTGCATGATCCCTTACATAGGTTTCAATAGATTGGAAGTCCTACCTTTTGGTGGAATATTCCAAGAATAAGTTTTCTTATGAGTTAATAGATGGTCATATTCAGGATGATATGTACAGAGTGGTGGATGGAATTATCTTCTACAACGATAAAATATATTTGGTTCCTGAGTCCATTCTTAAGGAAAAGATTATGATAGATACTCATGATACACCATTGGAAGGGCACCTTGGATACTTCAAAACCTACAGGTAGGTTAGAGAGAGGTTATTGTGGAAGGGCCTCAAAGGCAATGTGTTGCGACATGTGAGAGAATGCATGATTTTTCAGTAGAACAAGTCAGAGCATAACCATCTAGTAGGTTTAATTCAACCTTTACCCATTCCAGATCCAAAGTGGGAGAGTATCTCGATGGATTTCATCATGGGTATATTGAAGGTGCATGGAAGGGATTGCATTTAGGTAGTGGTTGATCGACTGACCAAGTCCGCTCACTTCTTCATAATTTTATTTGAGTATAAGGAACCATAGGTGGTAGAGTTGTTTTTCAGGGAGGTGTTTAGACTCCATGGGTTGCTTAGGTACATTGTCAGTCATTGAGACAAAAAGTTTCTTATTGCATTTTGGCAGGAGTTGTTCATATTAGCAGGCACAAACTTGAATCCTAGTACAATTTATCACCCACAGATGGATGGCCAGACAAACATTGTGAAAAGATGGGTTGAGGGGTATTTTCTTAACAGTGTGTCAGGACAGAAGAAGGCATGTATTAAGTGGTTGAATTTAGGAGAGAATTTCTACAGCACCACTTACCATATTTTCATTGGTATGCCCCCGTTCTGAGCATTGTATGGCTATTATTCTCCTTCATTTGTGGATTTTACATTTGGGTATAGTAGGGATCCCAAAGCCAAGGATTGGATATAGGAGAGTCAGGATATCCTTAAGACTCTCAAGGATAACTTGCAAGTTTTCTAGAACCAAAAAAATATTTATGTAGACAAACAGAGGGTGGAGTGAAATTTTGAGGTAGGAGACTTGGTTTTCTTGAGGTTGCAACCATATAGACAGTCTTCATTGAAGAAAAGTGCAAAAAAGTTTAAACCACAATTTTATGGTCCCTACAGGGTAATACAAAGAGTTATGGAAGTAGCTTATGAGCTTGAGCTACCAGAGGGGAGCAAGATTCATAAGGTTTTTCACATATCATGCCTCAATAAGGAACTGTGATAACATGTTACTTATTCAACAAAGTTATCCCCACTGGATGAGGAGGGGTAGTTGGTGTTGATTCCTAAGGATATTTTGGATATCAGGGAGAGGAAATTGAGGAGAAGAGTGATCAGAGAGTATCTTATCAGGTGGAGAGACTTTCCAGTGGAGGATTATACGTGGGAAGGATATCAGATTTTGTAGCACCCTACCTTACATTTTCTTGAGGGAAATAAATCTTAGGAAGGGAGAACTATAATGTCCCTTTCCAAGTGATCACTCTAGGAGGAAAACTTAATATCCTATATAATTCCCATAGGCAATAGTCGGTGAAAAGATAATTAATTAATTTAATTATTTAGTTTCATTTGGGTGAAAAAGAAACATTTAAAGGTGAAATTAAATAATTAAATTAAAAAGGGTGTTATAAAGTGACTTTGGGGAAATATTATAGTTCATTTTCATTATTCATGATTATTATTCTCAAAATCGATTTGGAGAGCTCTCGTAGATTTTTTTGGCTTTGGGTCCTGAAACCCTTGAGAAATTGGTTTTGGTGGTGAAACAAATCCACCCTAGTTTATCAAGAAGGAGAGATCACACAAATCTCTCACTAGTTTCACTGTGTAAGAAGGAAGTCGCCTCATTTTTCTAATTCTTGAGGCATTCTCAAAGTTTGTGGTGTTTGAGAAGGTCGTACCGTCATATTTCACTCATGGAAACTTAAAAGGAGGTCGTACCACTTTATTATCAACATATTCATGGGACTTTTGAGAGCTATTTCACTCTATCAGTAGTCGCGCGACTTTGTAAGGGTTTTCCCACCTATTGGAAACTTGTGGCAGTGAGAAAGGGGTTTGTATTTATTAACAACCACATCATGGCATCAAGGAAAGGGGGCCACATAATCAGTGCAACACATGTGTGTATTGGAGGCAGGTCGTGTCTATTGTTGCAATACGTGGGAGTCTTGGAGGGAGGCCATACTTGTTATTGCAGCTCGTGGGAGCCATAGAGAGGGGCTGTACCATTTCGACAACTCATGGCATACATAAAAAGGGTTGTCTCAATAAAATATAGCAACAAATGTCTATGGTTATCTACAGGTCATATTGTAAGAAATTTTTTGGTTATAGTTGCTAAAATAAAATGAATGTTACAACTGATATGAAATGGTTATTTTTTGCATAGATTTAATATTTGGTTTTTGGTGTTAAGTGCAACAAAATCCATTTTGTGTGCAAAGCGATTTGTGGATCCATTGTGAAATTGCATTGATGAAGAGATCTGAAACCAAACACTCATAAAACCAAGAAAAAATCATCCAACATAAAGAAAGGATATTACACGAAGGAAGTATTGTACCACTTGTTTTCCCATAGGTCATTCCTACTTTCATCGGGATGAATGTCGAGGCATAATGTGTGGGAAAAATTCCCACACCACTCTAGAACATCGAGTTGGATTTTGGGTCAAAAGGAGGTGTTGACCCGAAAAATTGTTTTGGGCTCAACATGATATTTCACATTCTATATCTTCTCGAGATGGTAGGAGGATTTCTTTGAGCATCCTTTCAAACTATGGTTCCGATCAAATAAGGTGGTAGGTGTCATCATAATTATGAATCTTTCCCCATTAAAGAGTATCAGGGGGTCACATTCACTAATTAATCTAGTACATAATGACTTATCAAGCACTATAAGAGTATTAGTAATCAATTTTAAGTCTCTTGGTACGAGTCTAAGAAAGTTAAAAATTCAAAGTTTTAGTTTGGTCAAGGCCCACTTATAAAGTTGGGGTTAGTAGGGATAAATGGATTTTAGAGTTATGGTATTCCATAACCTACCATCAACCATGAGACACCTTCATGGTATCCATTAAGGCCAAAATGCCCAACAATATCTTGTTTGCATACAATTAGGCTCAATCCGTCCTTGTTTGGATTCTTTTGGGAGCATATTCTTTTAGTCGTAAAGGAGAGAATCCCATGATTATTTTTAAGTTCCAAATCGTTCCCATATCAAAATTCCCTATTTCAAGGCTAATCAGTTCATATTTCATGAGACGTAGATTTAATTTGCAAAAGTTTCAACGTTGGCCCCTTTTTCTCATCATTAGGTGGGTTCCATGTGAGTTGGACCTTTCACAAAATATAAAATGATTTTTATTCAATTAAAAAAAAATGTAGTGCCCCGGATGGGGTGACACGCGACAGTTCCTTGACACCAGGCTTAGCACTAAGCCATAGCATAAATGCTGATGGCCGCCACCCACCCGCCTTGCATTTACGATGGTAGACGACCATAACAACAGTTATACGGTGGAGGGACACCTCCCTCGCGCGAACACTCTCGCTCACAATGCACTCAACATGATAGGGTTTATGGATGGCCAGGTGACTTCGACCTTTGGCAATTTGTGTTTTCATGTGCTTGGATAGAGTGGGTCTTCTCTCGCTTCGGCTCTCCTCATCGTCTGGGAGCTCTGGTGCAACCCTGTATCCTTCTCGTCTCAGCTTACTCCCATCTCACTGCATCCTCACTGTATTGTCATCTATTCTCTGGCAATTATGACCAGAAAGTGGGGCAAGCCTCGTCGTGGCTCGGTCTGGTACACCCACAAGGCGCACCAGCAAAGGAAGGAGAAGTTGGAGCGTGCTTTGTCGATGGTGATCTCCATTCTCCAAAAGAAGGCTCGAGCTGAAAAATTGGCTCTGCATGCCATCATTGTGGAGACAGGAGCCGGATGTAGCAGCGAAACCACGACAATCAAGCCTGGAGACAGGCAGGTGGATGGTGTTATGGATGCGTTTACCACCTGTTATGTGGAATAAATTCCATTCATGGAGGACTTGGCGACCACCCCGGAACGCCAAGCCATGGAGGCGAAACACCAGGATGGAAGCGGCCCAAAAATTGCTCTGGATGATGACATCCCCGGGTGCATTGTTGAGGAAATTCCCTGGATGGGTGACTACAACCCCACCAATCATGATATGCAGGAAATGTTTGAGGAAGAAACGCGGGATAAAACTGGAGCAGAAGAGAACATGGACAAGAATAGCTCAGCGAGGAAGGAAGAAGCGGATGGTGCAGAGATGATGGAGCTCGAAGCTGGAATTGGAGCGACTGTAGAATTGAGGGATGTATCCCTCAATGATGTGGTTAATGTATTGCATGGTTCTTTCCTCCGTGCAGAGCATCTGGATCTGGTGTTTGAACTTCAAGGCCACATGGAAGACCTGGACCACAGAGCCCTTCTCATGGGCCAGCGTCTGGACCTGCTCCTTGATGCGTACTCCAATGCTCCAGCTAAGCGGAAGTGCCCTCTCTGCACACAGGCATTTTCCATCCCGGCTGGGTCCACATGGCAGACAAGCAAGGGCGACATGTCACCGGGTATCTAGGTCTTCTATTCTTTTTCTGTTTCTTAGTTTTATCATGCTACTGTTACATGTTCACTTGGACTATAGCCATCTATCCTGGTTTCCTCCGGGCAGGACAGATGCTATTTTGTTTCTTTGTTATATCATGCTACTGTTATATGTTCTCCAAACTATGCTGGTTTCCGGTAAACGACAACATTTTTGGTGACTCAGACCTATATCTCTGTACATTTTGTCAAAGTTTCTTCGATAACTTAATATAGAAGGTTCCACCTTTTTTACTCCAAAAAAAATAAAAAATGTAGTGGATATTCCTTTTAGGGCTCGGGTTAACATTTCTAAGGAGCCTTCATTTTCCCAATCATGAGTTTGTATTCGTAGTCTACAAAGGGCACAAGTTGCACACCTCCTAGATGACGAAATTTCATAGTTGTGACTTCCTCATCAATTTTTGTTTTTAAATCTACATAAGAAATAAGATCAGGTCTAGTGTTCATGTAAGTAATTTTTAGGCCTTTCCAATGTTATATCATATTCTAGGTTTTGACCCTAAGTTGTTGAGAATGAGATTTTGCAAGTTTGAGACTAGTTTTAGGGCATCAATTTGGTGGCACGGGTTCAAGGTTTAAAAAATATTTATGATGGGTACTAAATCATAATAGTATATCTCCATACTATAGTTGAATCTAATATCTTTCAAACAACACCTCATTTTCCTCATTTAAGCATTGTATGACTCAGTTAGAGTTTTCACAAATCTCTGTACTGGTTACAAGGGCATGGCCTAAGCAACTTACATGGCATAATTTCAAATCATTCAAATCAACATTTGGTAGCCTTATGTTATCATTGTGAGTTCATGTTGTTGAAGTACTTGTCAATACATTTCTAATGATACTTCTTTTTCCTCAAATGGATGTCATATGATGATGCGTCTTTGCAAATTTGAGTACCGTGCAAGCCACACCATTAAAACTGTTTTTAAAGGAATATCTTTCCGGGAAAAATTAGAGGCCTAGATGACAAGAGATCACTATGTCATTTATGCCATCATGGAAAGGTCATCAAGACCTTTCCAATGCCATGCTCCATGTATTTTGTCTCTATTTCACCCAAATTTCTTTGGAAATGTCAACTTGATTGATTTTGCATGATTTTTGAGGAAATTTTAAAAAAAATTAAAAGAAGGAAAAATGAGTTAAATAAAAGAAGAAGAGCCCACATAGGGTAGTATTGTGAAAAAGGGAGAAAAATAAAAAATAAAGAAAATTCCCAAAAATACAAAAATATCCTTTTCTCCTCCAAATGCTCTATTTGCCAATTTTCTAAATGGGGAATAAAGGTTTTGGTCTATGGGTCAAAGGTAGTAGTAGAGATTACAGTTCGAGCATGTCTCCCTTAACTCTCACCATGATTGAACACGTACTATCAATACATAGCTTCCTTCATTACTTAAAAATAAAAGCTTAATATTGTTGGCCTTGTTATTTTCATGGTTCATAATTTATTGTTTTCCATGATCATTAAACATTGATTTCAATTTAAGATTGTTATATTGAGAGGTTTTGAATCTAAGATTGTTAGATTGAGTGGTTTCCATGGATGGATTACACTCTGGTTATAAATTTGTTTGTATGTTGGTGCAAATGATTTTAGTGTTAGACTTATGTGTGAAAAGATTGTAAGAGGGAGAATATTTGAATCCCCCTTGGCCACTAGGTCCAAGACCCCTTTGCCCTCTTCAAAATTCTATAAAATGATGAAGGTTCATATTTTATTTTTTAAACAAGTATGGGGAATGGGTTTTGAAACCACAACCTCCCTTTTCCATCCAAATTGAAAATTCAAAATAAAATCCAAGCCAAGGCTGAAGCTCAAGGTTGTGACTCTCTTCACCACATAAAAGTGACCTCCTCATTTCCCTCAGCCTTCCTTTTATTTTTTCAATTGAAAAAAAAACAAGTCAAAGCTAAGATTGTGGCTATGTCCACCCTCCTATGTGTGGTCATTGTCTAATCCACCTCAAGTGTGGCTCTCTCTCCATTGGTGCGACCTTCAATTACAAATTTTTGGCTGCAACCTCCATTACCTCCAGCCTTTCTGTCAAAGCTCTAGGATAATTATTCACACTCTTGTTTCATGGTTTTGCATATGTGGAGCCCCTAATAAAAAGTTTGAATCATTTTTTTCATTGTTTTGAACAAGGTGGTTGATGTTTTGAATGCAAAAACAAAATTATATATTGAAGGTGTTGTTGAATTTTTTTTCAAGGTGAAGGCATTGTCCAACATAAAATTCTTGATATTATCTTTTAATAATTTTTTTGAGAATGAATTTTTTCCGAGGCTATTCTAAAATGTTGATTTTAAAATTTTTTTTTTTATAGATAATTACACTCATGGGAAACAAAATTTTGTGCAAGATAAAACTTGATTGCACTCAAGATGAAACTCGCCATAACGAACAAAGGAAAGAGAATTATTGGACAAAGAAACAAGAACGTGAAAATATTTAAGAAAGAAATGATGATGATGATGTAAGTAGATATTTTCAACAAGAAGAATTCCAACCAGGTATATGCATGTGCACATATTGTCTAGATTAAAAGTATAGAATCATTTATTTAAATTATTGTTTAAAATATAATTGATTGTAATTCAGATTTGATGTTTTTAAAAAAACATAAATAGATTTGCCTCATAACGTCGATGAGGTCATTGAAACCGAAATTGAAGAAGAAGTTGAATCACCTATTGGTATGTACATAAATCTCTAGATAATATAAGATGGACACTTGTATATATAGTTTAGTGAATTTATGTTTGGGTTTTGTTTTTTAATATAAACTTTAAATTGAAATTTGCAGAAGAATCTATCAACATTGATGATGAAATATTAGAAAATGTTGTTACTGATAAATTTGGTAAGAAATAAGTTAATCATTATATAAGATATCGTGTTACGAATATGTATAATACTTTTTTCAAAGATGAATAAGGAACAACACAAGATAAATTTTACTCTATATAATAAAGTCAAGAAAGTTAAAATAAACTACATCATTATTGGATATTCAAAAGTCGACAAAAGATACAAAGGTGAAACAAAATGTCTTTGACAATATAACTAGTGTATTAAAATCTTTTGGAAAACCTCGAAAAAAAGATGTTAGTGTTGCACATAGAGTGATACAAACAACAATTGTTTCATCTAGAAATATAAAATATCATTTGAAACAACAAATGGAAAAAGCGATGGGAACCTCAAGAAAAACATTGTACAAACATAGAAAATTTCTATTGCAAATAGATGCAAATGATGAACTTGTTTGTTGGAAAATTATTTCTAGACAACCCTACAAATATAGACCTATAGAAAATGTTATATAGAATCAACTCGTAATTGTTGGTTGGAATAATTTTGTGTTTCACCACATACAAGGGATGTGTTGTAATGAAGAATAGCACGAAAACAATATGAAGAACATCCAAAACATATATTTCCAATGACACAAATAGAATTGTTCAATAAGTTCCAACAAGAGCACAAAGAAGTTAAAATTTCCATCAATACATTTGTGCAACAAAGACCATGGTCTGTTAGACCCATCACTGTTCGCGACACTTGTTGTTGTTATCATGTGGAATTTGAGTTATATTACGAAACTTTTCTTGATTTTTGTAAAACGTTATGGCCTAGTTCACCTCCTCCTTCCACATTCTGTGCTTTTATATCTGAAATTCTATGTGAAAGAGAAGGTGATGAATTATTTTACCAAAACAAATGTGTTGTTGGAAAGAAATGTGATCATTGTGGAAATCTAAGCTTGTTTCACTCAAAATATCCTATTGATATGAATGATCAATCATTTTCTAATATAACAGTTGACTGGAAGATAAATTAATATATCAACAACACGACTCCACATTCTTCAAATGTTATTTCCAAAAGGATTGATTTGAAAGTAGATAAAATCTATGTGATAGATTTTTTGAAAAAGTTTGAGGAAGTAATTTATAAATACACAAATATTTTAGATAGAGCTAGATGGAAAGACCTATAATTCAAACAATCTCATGAAGTGTTTCCACTAGGGACAATTTTTCTTATAGTTGATTTTGCAAAGAATTACACATTCGCTGCACAAAAAGAAATACAGAGTGAATATTATCATTCTGATCAAATCACTATATTTGTCCACGTTCTATATAGACATTCTTAATGGAGTCTTGATAACATAGAAAACACCAATGTCAATCAAGATGTTATTAAAGAGTATCACTTTTATATAAGTGATGATCGAGCACATGATACACATTATGTACAACAATGTTTTGATAAATTTTATGATTCATTGAAAGAATGCGGGATTAGATTCGATCAACATTGGATATAGTCATATGGATGTGCGGGTTAGGTCAAATCTTCATGATCATTCTATTGGATGTGTCTTCTTCATAAGAAATCAAACATTACACATTGTTGGAATTTTTTTGAGACTAGTCATGGAGAAGGAGAGCACGATAGTGCAGGGGCATGTGTAAAATGAGCACTTCGAAGGTATCAAATGAACCCTCATGCCAATTGATTTGAATCCTCTGATCAATTTATTGACTGGTGCAAACTGGTGCTAATCCCTGGAAATAATCCTTCAAGAGATGTGTGTAGGTGTGTATATAAACATGTTACATATGTACACAAGATATTTTTATTCGTGTGTTCGAATTTATATGATATTTAATCATTTTCTTGATAGATTTCAAGTTAACAAGTTCTTATCTTGTGCAGTGTTTTTTGGTATGTTGGAATCCAATATGTAAATAGATCAATCCCATATGAATCCGGTACAATACATGGGACACAAAAAGTGCATTCAATTAAATAAAACACTATCAAAATGTGTTTGCAATTGATAGAAGAAATGAATCTTGTTTTTGTTCAGTTTGAATAGAGGACACAAAATCCATAGAGATTTGCGAAAACAAAAATGTGGAATATGTTGAATCTTGGAGACATACCAAACTTAATATAAAAGGGAAATTGTCACTTGCAATCTCAGAGGATATGGAATCAAATGAAACTATAGTGTCAGTTGATGGTGATAGAGTTTATGATCTTGTTAGAGATGGTAATTTTTATGTTTAAATATTTAAACTTGTAGATGTAGTTGTAAGTTGGATATATAAAATTTATATATATAGTATATTAAAGTTTAATGGCATGTGCATGTGTGATAATCTAACACGAACTACTTGTTGGAACATATGAAATTATTTGCAGGAGATGTATTTGTCATGGTTGCACCTATAGACAACATTGAAAATGTGAAATATTATTTGATGCGATGCACAAAACAAAATATGAGGTTATTAGAATATTTTGATGATAACAATTTTATATATGAAATATGATCCATCGTATTGAAAGGCTATTTTTTCAAGAAACCCATCAAACTGATACTCATGTTCACTTTCAAGACTATCAGTCGGATTTCATAAGTTGTCAATATAGTCATTTGGTATGTGCAGCATGCATAAAGTTAATAGAAGTTCAATCAAGAAAAAAAAAAGTTAGAAAATGGAAAATGTCCAAAGCCGATAATGAACAAATAATTGAAGATGGCATACCATTACGATTTATTTAAAGAAGTGACATGTAAATTCTATAATTTTGTATTTTGCATTGAAAGTACATGTATTTATGAATATCTAGGATTCTAGAATCATTTGGTTTAGTTTACTTTCATGGTCCATTCAAATAAGGAACTATATTTTTGATGAATTATAAAGTTTATCGAGCCTTATTTACATTTTGAAGGAAGAACCTATAGATTGTATAGGGAACCTAAAATGACCTACACTTTGGGTGATTGTATGTAACGTCTCTGTCCCCACAGAGACTTATAAAACACAAGCTAAAATAAAGAATAAAGAAATTATATCCTATACAATTTAATCATCATCTTATAATCGTTTATTATTCAGCATAAATTTTATTTATGAACAACATGAAAATAAATTTATGTAACAACCAAATAACACAACATATTCATGAAAATATATACCTCTGTCTTATGCTATTTCTCCAATCTCCATCTATCCCCGTTGCTGCTCTGCCCAAACTCTGCCCAAAACTGAATCCTTCCTCCTTGCCAGCTAGGAACAGAGCCTATCTCGCTCCCTATCTCTAGGATTCCATGAGGATTCCTAGCCCCCGAGCCCAAAAATCCCAGCGACCAATGCACCCCTATAGCAGTCCACCCAAACTCCAAACCAGAAAATACAAACTAGAAAACACAGTCCTCAATCTAAGAAAAAGCTTCCTTTCCCCAAAGTTTCCAAAATTCCTTTTCTCGAATGCCTCTGCCCCCTCATATCCTCCCCCCATTTACCGCCTCCTACCTTCATTTAATTCCACCCACCTTATCCCTCCATTTAATACTGTATCCCTCCATTCAATATCCTATCCCTCCATTCAATGCCTTATCCCTTCATATGTAAAGTTTTCTAATAATAAATTAAAAGTTATTAAGCCTTTAATTTGTTACCCAAACACTAAATGTGTTAATTAATCAATTAATTAATTAATCAACATATATTAAACAATAAATAAATAAATAAATATTATTATTAATAAATAATCATTATTTAACTAATACACATTAGGACAGTTAATTATTTAATTAACTATACTTGATAAACCTTAAGCAACTATTTAACTAGGGTTGTTACATACACCCACCCTTCAGGAAACTTTGTCTCGAAGTTAAAGTATTTTATGATACAAGGGAAAAGAAACATGGTTCACACATTCCTAACAAATAACCGACATTATTAGTAAGTAAGCCAAGAAACTCATACATACTAGTGTACATGTGCAATAAATGCATGTGTAGCTAGTACATACAAGTCTCGTTCATGTACTAATATCAATAACTATCATCTGAATAGTAATTTCCATATGCATCCAATCCATTCAACAAGACTATTCATTTTATAAAAGACAATAAATCAATCAAATGTTTGTGAAATCCTTTAATTACAATTATTTAGCTCAACAATGTTATTTAGACAATTGTAGTTTAGTTACATAATTATGAATATTCATATACATATACATTTTCTTTTCATAAGGAAACACAATAAGTTCCACCATAAGAAAAATCTCCATACACTCTCAACTATTTCTACTCATCCTTCCTCCCTAACTTACTTCCATCTCCCATTCCTATCCTCCCTCTGCTGGACTATCTTGGAGTGTCAACTATATTGACCTAACTCCAAATAGAACCCGTAAGCGGAAGTGTCACTATCTTGACCAAGCTTCTCCAGCAGGCAACTGACAATCATCATCACATGTCTAGGGGAGCATGAGCTAACATCGTTCTCCCATGACTTCAGGTTTCAGAGAATACACGGTGGGAAATGCCTCCACCCCTCCTAACAGGACTAGGTTCCACACCCTACAATGGAATATACAGTGGCATCGTGTTGATGGGAGTTTTGTCATTGTCTATTCAGTTTTGGACAGTCTCAACACCTGAAATCCTACACTGGTCCACATATCATAGCAATGCATCCAAACCAATATAATTTCACATACTAATATTCATACCATATTGTTTCTCGGCCAGTGGTCATGACATCCACTTTCATCATCATTATCCCTTGGCTATTTCATATCCCATAACTTACAGATTAGTCTGTAACAAAAACACATACATTTCTATGCATTATCATCATGTAATTACATACAACCATAATTTCAATTCGGTATTCGCGTACCAACAACTTTAACATCAAATTTTTCAAGTTAGAAATAGATCTCATAATATCCCATAATCCAATTAACGACAACTATTCATAAAATTATCATTTACAAAATAGATTGCATCATATCCAACATCATTCTAATAGCATTTAAACCCTCATAGGATTCTCATTCACACAATATATTGCATCATATCCATCATTATCAATAACAATTAGACATTCATAGAATTTACATTCACATAGTAGATCGCATCATATCCATCATCATCAATAACATTTAAAAATTCATAAAATTTACATTCTCACAACATATCACATCATATCCATCATTATCCAAATACATTTAAACATTCATAAAGATTCATACATCTTAAAAGTTCAAGTGTATCATTTAATAGTTTCACTTGTGAATAGAAAATAAAGGTGTGTAGGCCTTAGGTAATCCTGCCTGTCTAAGTCAAAAGGTGGTGTTACATACACCCAACCTTTGAGAAACATATTCTCGAGGTGCTAAAAAAATTGAGGGATAATCTCATCGTAGTGTCTTGGCGTCTTTCCAAGTAGTAGATCCTGGACTATACTTGTCCCACTGGACCTTAACTTGGTCTACTAGACAGTTCCTGAGTTGTCGGACTCTACGATCCAATATGCGTAACGGTTCTACCGTGAGAGTTCCCATGTCCGATACCTGCAATTCCTTCCAATTTAGCTTATGTGATTTATCAGCAACATAATGATGTAGAACAGATACATGAAAAACATTATGAGTTTTATGCAAGTGGGATGGTAGTACGAGACAATAGGAAACAGGTCCAATTTTCTCTTGGATTCTGAACATTCCTATAAATCAAGGTGACAACTTTGTCCCCTTCCTGAACCGTATGGTACTCTTATTAGGCCTGATATGAATGAAAACTTGGTCTCCCACTTTATAACTTCGATCGGTCCTATGCGCATCCACATAACGTTTTTGCCTATCTTATGCTTCCTTTAGTCTCTGCCTATTCTGAATCACATGTTCATCCATATCTTGAATCAATTCTGGCCCAACTGTTACTTGGTCTTCTAATCTATCCCAACTCAACGACCTTTTGCATGGCCTTCCATACAGATATTCATAGGGTGGCATTCCGATGGAGCTATGAAAACTGTTATTGTAGGCAAACTCTACCAAAGGTAGGTACTTCTCCCAATGGGTTTGATTATCCATGACATACATCCTAAGCATGTCTTCCATGACTTGATTTAATCTCTTGGTTTGCCCATCTGTTTCAGGATGATAAATTGTGCTTAAGTTCAATTGAGTCTCCAACGCTGACTGCAAACTTGTCCAAAACCTAGAAGTGAATATGGAGTCCCTATCTAAAATGATATTCTTAGGTATCCCGTGCAAATGGATGACCTCACTTACAAACACATGTTACACATCAATGACATTGTAAGTGTCTCTAACTAGAATAAAATGAGCACTCTTGGTTAACTTATCAACTATCACAAGAATGGCATTGTGTCTATGAGATGTGAGCGGAAACCCCACAACAAAATCCATAGAGATGACTTCCCACTTGGACATAGGAACATAATGTGGTTGTAGGAGGCCTGCCAGGTGATGGTGGTCGACTTTCACTTGTTAACACTCTAGGAATTTGGTGACAAAATGGACTACATCACGCTTCATGCCTACCCAGAAGAAAATCTTCCTCATGTCTGCGTACATATTCTTCACACCCGGATGCACACAATAAAGTGCTCTATGGGCTTCCTTCAGTATGATTCTTGGAATATCCCCATCTTCAGGGATGTACATCCTTCCCCGATATCTCAATAGTCTATCTGCTTCTAGACTATATCCTTCATACTTTGGATTAAATTTCCTCCCACTCTGGAGGTTTGAAGTAACCTTTAAATACCAACTGTCTCCTTGGAGTTGTGTCAACACACATTCCCTCAGATTGACCTTTAAGGGCACCAAGGAGAAGACACATGGTCTCCTACTCAAGGCATCTGCAACCACATTTTCCTTTCCCTTGATGTAATAAATACCAAAATCGTACTCACTCATAAACTCACTCCATCGCCTTTGCCTGACATTTAGATCCCTTTGAGTGAAGAGATGTTTTAAACTTTGATGGTCTGTTCTGAGCTCAAATTTTATCCCCACAAGATAGTACCTCTAAAGTTTCAGAGCTAGCATTACAACTGCCAACTCTAAATCATGAGTAGTGTAAATCTCTTCGTGTTTATTCAAATTCCTTGATGCATAATCTATCACTCCTCCATCCTGCATTAGCACGACCCCCAACCCTTTCTTCGAGGCATCAGTGCAGACTATGAATTCCTTTCTCATATCCAACACTCATAGAATTGGTATGCTAGTTAGTAACCTCTTAAGTTCGATGAATGAAATATCACATTCTTCTGTCCATTAATACCTGACCCCCTTACGCTACAAAGTGGTGATGGGTTTCACTATTTTAGAGAACCCTTCCACAAATCTCTGATAATAACCTACAGCCCCATGAATCTTCTTACCTCATGAGCATTTTTTGGCACTGGCCATTCCATAATGGCCTTTACCTTTTCTGGGTCCATAGAGATTCCTTCGTCGGAAATGATATGACCTAAATAGTGAATTTATTTCTGGAAGAAGGAACACTTTGACAACTTCCCATACAATTTTTTCTCTCTAAGGCAGGACAACACCACTCGCAAGTGTTCCTCATGTTCTCTTTCATTCTTGGAATAGACGAGGATGTCATCTAGAAAGACTTGTACAAAACAGTCTAAGTACTTCTGGAATACACCATTCATGAGGCTCATGAATACTGTTGGCACATTGGTCAATATGAAATGTACTACAACAAACTTGTAATTCCCAAACCGAGTTTGAAAGGCAGTTTTATGAATATCACCTTCCTTAATCCTTAACTGGTGATACCCTGATCGCAAATCAATCTTTGAGAATACTACTGCCCCTTTCATTTGATCAAAGAGGTCATCTATTCACGGCATTGGGTACCTATTTTTCACTATAGCATGGTTCAAGTCCCTGTAATCTATACACAATCATAAGGAACCATCCTTCTTCTTTACAAAAATTATTGGTGCACCCCAAGGTGAGACACTGGGCCTTATTAGCCCTAAGTCTAGTAACTCTTTCAACTGCATTTACAACTCACAAAGTTCTGGCGCTGTCATCCAATACAAAGTCTTGGAAATTGGTTCTGCACCAGGTTTTAGCTCAATAGTAAAATCAAGCTCCCTCTTAGGAGGTAACCATGATAACTCATTCGGAAAAAACATCCTTAAATTCTGACAATACAGGGTACTGATCCAAGGAGGGTCCCTTCCTTTCATTCACTGCTTCCACTACATACAGTCGACACCCTTGCCTCGTGCACTACTTAAACTTCATAGTTGAAATAAAGCATAGAGGCACCCATCTTCGTACATCGTGGATCTCTACTGGTCTTCCTTCATCGTCGACACAAAGCACCCTTTTTGCGAAACAATCTACCAAAGCTCGATGAGCTTCTAACCAATCCATTCCAATGATTAGGTCATACACCCTGAGAGCAGTAACGTATACCTTCAACCTGGTAGTACACACTCCCAGATCTACTATACAATTATCAATGCTAGTTCCTATTGCTTTTTTTTCCCTCGAATCCATCTAGACTTGTTTAAAGTCATCGTGCTTGTAGGCTACCAACCCACTCTTTTCTAATGTAGATGGTGAAATGAAACTATCTGTAGCACCAAAATAAAATAAAATCTTAACATTGATATGATTTAATGTACCTGATGACTCCACCACCGTGGATTGATGTTCTTCCTGGAGATTATTAACCATTGCGTAAATCTGGTGGCTGCCACTTGCTCTTCCCATCGGGGCCTTTCCTTCTCTATGCACAAATCCTGATTGAAACTCTGGGCAATCACGTTGGTAATGGGGTCCTCCGCATCCCCAACATGTAATACGGGATTGAACCTACACACTGTTCTATGACTGTCTCTAAAATGAGTTCCTTCCCCTGGAACCCATGCCCCTACTGGCTGCTCCCTGAGATGGCCATGGACCTGCCTACATTGTTGGTGATGAACGAGATGTTGCACTTCCTGCCATTGAAATCCCTATGACTACTGTCCTTGGTGTGAATCTATTACCATATGGAGTTGGCCTTGAACCCCTCCCCTGGGAAATGTCCTAGGGGCCTTCCCCACGAATCCAGGACGATGCGGAAAGGTCGGTCTCGTACCTCTAGTTAAGTTCATGTGTTCCTCCACATAAAACGCATTTTCCACAGCTTCCTCTATTGAAGACAATTTCCACATCTGCACCATATCCCTTATCTTAGGGTTTAACCCATAGACAAAGCGTTCTACCTATCGTTGGTCATTATCCATATATGAAACATATTTGACCAATTCCATAAACCTAATCTCATATTCTTCTATGGTTATGTTTCCATGTACTAGAGCATGAAACGCTCCTACCTGCTATTCCTCATAGTAAGCTGGCAGATATTTCCTTCAGAACCTCTCCTCGAAAAGTTCCCAAGATATAGTGTCTGGGGTAAGATGCAGTTTCCTTTCCATATTGCCCCACTAGTTCAAGGAATTGTCTCTTAATTGAAAAATAGCTATCTTCACCTTTGAAGTGGATGCATAGTCTCTTAAGGAAAAATACCTTTTCATGCCTTCCAACCATGCCTTGGCACGTTCACTAGCACGACCCCCGACAAACTCCAGAAGTTTGATCTTCTGCAGTTCTCTAGTGATATCTTCGGGTGGAGGTCGTCCCCCTGAATCTCTCGACGTTTCTAGATTACCCATTCCAGATGGTCAGGGATCCACTTCGAACCCTGTTGGTTGACGCCCCTTTAAAGTCTCATTTATGGCCTCCAAAGAGCGCAGTATGAGAGCTAGTTCAGGCGATGGTGCTGGCGGCGCTAGCAGTCCCTGAGACGATGCCCCTCTGCCTTGATTTCCTCGACTCCTTACCATATTGTATATTTTAATCTGCATCAACCAAAGTTGTCAGGGTGAGTTCAAGGATATTTCACATTTGCACAACTTAGACTAGAAAACAAGGTTAGGTGTAAGTTTTTTTTACTTGTCTGTAAACAAACGTTACTCTCTTTAGGGGAAGTGGCTAGGTTAGGGTTAAGTGTCTAAGCTTGGTGTCATAGCCTAAGAAAACTACTGACTCTCTCGCCTAGTAGCTATGCTAGCTTTGCACCATACTCGTCAATTTCTCTAACTTTCCTACCTAGTGCGCATGAAGCCCCCTCTCGCTTATCTTGGTCTAAGTCCTTATACTTTGCGTTTAAAACTAATCAAGGTGATTTACAACCTAATGTTGATGAAATGAGCCTAAGGCTATCGTTCGATGCTTGACGCATAGTGCGCTGAATAGTCTCCCTTATGGGCTCCTCCATGTTTCCTTAATGCTTGGTCTTGGGGGCTGTGATTTGGTTCTTAGCTCGTGGACTTGGAGATTGGGCCTCGGACACAATACTTTTAATTTTTCTTATTAAGTTAATCACCTTAGTTTTAATTAAAACTTTAATCTTTAATACCATATATTTAAATCTTTAATTTAAAACATATATAATAACTTAAACCTTTAATTTAAAATATATATTTTAAATTATTATTAAATTAATTTAAATCATATAATTTTAATCTTTAATTTAATATATACATAGTAATTTAAATCTTTAGTTTAATAATATTTTTAAAGATTTAAATTATATAATTCAAAAATATATATTACATAATTTTAAATATTTACAATAATTAAAGCAATGATAAATAATAAATAAATTTTAATTAATTAATATTTTTTTAACAAACAAAAACAAAAAAAAAAAATTAAAGATTATTACCAAAAAAAATAAAAAAATAAAATTTTAACGGGCATCGTGCGTCCTCGCATGAGGCCCACGTGCCCCCAACCCTACCATCGATTCACTTCCCTAACCCTAAAAGCACGGGTCTCTATCCCCAAACCCTAATTAACCTGCCACCTATCTCACTATGCGAATGCGCCATGGGCCTTTCCTACTCTGCAACTGCGACAGAGTTATGGTGATGGCTGGAGGCTCCTCCCTCGGTGGCTTGACGCTCGTCTCTAAGCGTTGGCTTGTATATTTCTTCTTTGGTAAATGATTTTTGTGCTGGTTTGGTTGTATACTTTCCTTATGGTGCTATGTGTGTTTGGCATTGGCACTGGAGTCGATTTTTTTTTTTTAGCTAAAACAAAATGTGTTTCCTGTGATGCTAACCTGCGTTGTGTTGAGATTTGGTGCTATTGTAAAGAATGCCTGTTGTGGGCTCCTCTTTTGCGACCTAGTGAGACCTGATGCTTGGTTGGGTGCCCTTCTTATGACCTTGCGTTGCCTCTAGTGCCTTGGGCACTGGACTGTGTCTTGGTGCACACTACCATGTGGGCGCGTTGGCAACCCAGCCTTTGGTTACCCGTGAGCTCCCCTTAGTGACGTGTAGTGCAATATAGTTCACATGTGGACTCTTTGTTGGTGATCAGTACATGGGTGATTTCTCTTTCTGTGACTTTCTCCTTGATTCTTATGGTGATAGTGGTCTAGAACTCGGTTATATGCTTG
This sequence comes from Picea engelmannii, assembly GCA_009831015.1. Classification (NCBI taxonomy): domain Eukaryota; kingdom Viridiplantae; phylum Streptophyta; class Pinopsida; order Pinales; family Pinaceae; genus Picea; species Picea engelmannii. The sequence continues at coordinate 1,199,539 of ML778048.1, read as the reverse complement.
GAGATTCGACTCGAGGAGTGATAGGCCCAATATTTTTTTTTTCTTTTTTTTCGAAGGTTTGGCTTTGCTGGAGGAGTTTCAGATCTCGGCCCCTAGATAGCTCTGTCTTATTACGCTATTAAATCTCATGTGGGTTGGCTGGAATCTGCTATAGGCGAATTTCTAAGCCTGTATTTTCACTGCTCGGCTTGAAATCTGTTGTTTATGCTACTGACAGTAAGTTATCACTGACTTCTTCATCTCATCTCAAGCAAGCCTGTTGAAATATGTTATATTTCCTGCATAGAGTGAGCTTTCACAGGCGGGATACTTTTGTAGGTCTCTTAAAACTTGATGTATACTAGTTTTCTAAGCCCAAATCACTTGTGGGTTTGCATAAATTTGGCCTCATTCTATGCACAAGTTAGTTTGTAGGCTCAAAACCCCACCTGGGTAAGTTCAAAATCTCCGGCTTTTGCAGAATACCAAGTCATCTAGACATAACCCATCTCAATTCGCTTAAATCCACCAGTTACGTGGCCATTTTTCTGGCAAGTATATTCTGCTTCTTTCCTGAGATTAGATTTTTAGAGCCCACAGTCAATTGGCTCGGTAGAAAATTACATTTTTTATGTTTTATTTTTGTACTAGGTCTGACCCTTCTCTTTTGGCCTGGATCTGCTACTAGTTTCCCATCCATGTCTTACTAAATTTGATTACTTGTTCCTCATCCGGGTCTTACGAAATTTGCTAATATTTCCTCATCTGACTCGGATTCTGTGTGTGTGGTGATTCAGGGTTTCCAAGAGAAATATTTTCATACTTCCAGTATGCAATTCAAAACTCAAATTTTGAGTAGTGAACACGTATGCTTCCCATTTGTGCTTGATGTATGCGCTTGTCTTGGTTTGGCGCTTAAGTGTTAGGCTCGGTCTAGTTTGGTCGTTGAGTGCCTTCTTTAGGTCAGGGTTTGCAGGTTCATTTTTTTTTGTTTTCTCTTTGCTATATTTGGAAGGTCTGGGTTCCATTCCCATCGACCACCATATCCCGTGGCTTTTACTCCTCTCTTTGGTTAACGCTTAGTATTGGGCATTGGATTTGGTGTTATGTGTGTTATGTTGGCTCATGGACTTGTAAGAATACAAATAAAGGATAGGGCCCAGTAACATGTATCACATAACCTTGGATGCAGCCTCTGCCTTGGCTCGACTAAGGACTGGATTAGGTATAAAACCAATATTTTTTTTTTAAACTGTTAAAATT
>ML778048.1:1166487-1188476 GCA_009831015.1 Picea engelmannii | reverse complement strand
TGTTTTATATATGTTTTTTTTTAAGTTAAATTATGTTTTTGTTAAATGTTGTAATTACTTTCAAATGTGTATGTGTAGAGGATGAGTTTAATGCTAGGGAATATAATGAAAGAGAGAGCAGTTGTCATGAAGATTCCAATGTTGGTGAAGAGGGTGAAGGTGGATTTAGGGGGCGTTATCCAGAAACATAAGATTACATGTCTATGTCCACCTATCCCTTAGATCTTGGTGATGAGCTTCCCTAGGAAGGGTTTACTGAAGAAATGACCCTCAAACTATGGTCAGGTGTTAAAATCAGGATGGAAAATGATTTGAGGTGCTTGGATCTTCCTCAAGAGAATAAGCAAAGATTGGAGATTGTTTTGCATTCATTGCAGAAATTTATGGTTTCATATCAAAAGATGGGGCCAACGACTAATAGTTTTAATGATTTGATGAGGAGAGGAAAGTCGGAGGGGATGGGCCATGATAAATGGAAAGTAGTAAAAAGTAGAGTTTCAAAAGAAGATACAATTTCTATGTTGAATTTCAAAGAGGGGCCAAAGTGAAAGATGTTGAAGGTGCAATATTTTAAGCACCCCAACATAGAAGGACATCTTTATAATAGATTTTTTGCAGCATATGAGAAATTTCCGTGGAATAATGAGGTTCCACATTACTTTGATAGACACTTTTATGCAGAGTTTTTCATGGACATGCACCCTGATTATAGCATCCTATTGTCTAATTATTATGGGGTTGGTAAATGACAAACATATGATTGGAAATGGGCATATCGAAATGAAACATTATAGAGGCGTCCACGACTTCATGAGTTTTAGTATTTCGTCCAACAGGGGCATTTGCCTCACATTCAGAGTTGAAAGTTACATCAGATGTTGGCAAGGAGGCTATAAATGCAATCGAGGAAAATTTGGAATCAATTTGTTATGGTGTTGATGTTGGTTTAAACCGTAAGAGAGAGGAAGCCAATTCTCGAGTCAATTTTGTTTACAAAATGAATGAGGAGATAGATACCATGTCAGTAGAAGATCTTAAGGAGTATGCAAGTTTTTTTCATAATGGTTGGAAGGTGTTAATTCAAAATGATGAACCGAACATCAGATTGGTATGTGTTATAATTAGTAAATTTTTTATGCATTTGAATATAGTTTTCTTATAGTTCTATATCTAGATACATATCATTGTATGTTTAGAAATAATTGAGTTGGTATCGTCATTAATTGCAATTTGGTCATATGTTAAATAAATCTCTAGTAAATGGGATACTTGAATCCATGAGTTTAAATTTGCATGGGTTGAATTAGGTATGTGTTTTCTAATATCCACATATGAACATTTTAGTTGTCCAATATCCAATATTTTGAATAATCAACAACATGAAATTTATGGTTTTGTATTAATCTGAACACATTGAATCCTAGATTTAGTTCTTAGTTGTGTTGTTCACAGAGCCCTATTCCATATCCTACTACTTGAGCAGGCTTGTCCTAATTCTCATTGGGAGAGTTTGAAGAGGGTGGGAGTTCAGAGGTATCATTGCATGTTGAGAACAAATTTAGTTAAATATGAAAATTGTAATGTCACTTAAATTATTAATTTAAAAGGAAAATATCTTGAACAATATATAATTTATTGAATCTTAGGATATGATGGGTATAATTTATTGATATTCAGGTTGGCACATCACAGGTATTACATGTTTCAAAATTTAAAACTATAATTTAATCTGTTAAAATCATTTAAATTTAATTTTCAAATGTACAAATTTGAAATGTATTATAGGGAAATATGGAGAAGAGAGTGACTGGGAGTGTACTTGAACATAATGTGGAGAAGAGAGTGCGGGAGATTGGGATTGAGGAGGATGACTATATTCATAATGGTTCTTAAATGTATGTACATTGCACATTAGTGAGTTTTAATTTATTTTTATGTTGGGCATTTTATATATAGGTGTTCAAGCTTATTTGTGTTGAATATACTTATTTTTTTTACTTTTTTCAAATTTTTGTTTGATCAACTTTTTAGTTTAGCCTTTACTATTCATAGAAGGGCTACTCAACTAGTGTCTATATAATTTTTCAATGCTTTCATCAATTATTTTGAAATATATAGAACTCCTATATAAGTTTATCGTCGTCTAAAATGGTACATTCAATTTGATTTATGTTTAGATCATGATGCAGACCTAATTTTGAACTTGAGCATTTGATTATTTGAGAACAAAATCTATCGCACATCAGAAAAGGGGAAGTTTCTAACTTTTATTCGATTGCATTCCTTCCCTTCTTGTCCAAGAATGGCGTAATATCGAGATTTGTGTTTTCTACATACAAGAAGTGAATTCCTTCTGAGGGTATTGTCAAACTCCTAAATAATTGCTTACTAACCAAAAAAACCAACATTTGTAGATTTACAAATAAGCTATGTACGTGCATGATCTCTTATGTTTATATCATGACGAAGTCATATTTTAAAGAGAATTTGATTATATGTAATATGAATACATCTCACGTAGAAAGATGAAAGATTTAAATGGTTTTTGAAGAATGACTTAATATATGTGAAGATTTATGTTTTCTATATGTACATGAAAGATTATATGAGAACATCTATTCCATCACAAAAAGAGGAGATAAGTATTTTCTGGAATAATGGTTTTTAATATGGAGATTTGTTAACTTTCATAGATATAAGTAATTTCTTTGAAGAACGGATTAATATGGAGATTTGTGACTCATTTAATTTGAAAGGGCATTTGAGTGCATTTGATTATATAAGAACATCTATTCCATTGCAGAAGAGGAGATAAGTATTTTACTGCTAAATAAATAAGGTCACCTGACATTAGAACTTCACCTGAAGGATCTGAGACTTTATCCACGAGGAGATAAGTATTTTATTGTAAGAATGGATTAATATGGAGATTTGTGAACTTTCTTCACACCCAACTGAATTTATTTTTAGGGTATTATCTAACTCTGAACACTAAAATTGGTTACCAAGAACACAATTTTTCTCTTTAAAAATTTGCTAGATAAGATTTTACATTGTTTAGATCATGTATGCTTAATATGGAGAGTAACTATTTTGGAAGTTTTGAAACTTCGTGATGTAAGTTTGGTTTTAAAAAAATTCCAAAAAAGTATAATAAAAGGAGAGCGATAATCTTAAATTTGTGGAACTCCGGTTGGGTATGTTATTATTTCTTATTTCTTATTTAATATTTAATTAAATATCTTTAAAATATTTTCTAAAAAAGTATATATTCTAATATGTGTTATTGGTTTTCTTTTTATTCTTTTTTATTGTTAGAGATGTTTACATTATATTTGGTGGACAATGAACATGTTGAAAGATGAAACTTAACTTTTTTGGTGTGTATGTCAATTTTTCTTTAATCACAACTTGTTTTATTTATCTAAAATGGTATGTGTATATATTAGAAAATACACATAAAGATTTTACGGATGGGCTACTATTGGCCCTTAGTATTTAAACATGCGAAGAAGTATGGGCTACTATTGGGCATAAGATTTTATGGATGGGCTACTATTGGCCCTTAGTATTTAAACATGCGAAGAAGTATGTACAGGCCTGCGATAGATGTTAAAGGATGGGTCGACCCATCCAAGATGATGAAATGCCACTACAAGAACAAGTGGTGGAAGAACCTTTTGAGAGATGGGCACTGGAATTTTTTGTCCCCTTCAACCGAAAATCAAATCAGAAGGCTTATATACTAGTTGCAATAGACTATATGACCAAGTGGGTAGAGTTAGTAGCCTTTTCAAACGCAACAGAGGAGTTCGTCATTAAGTTTCTCTTTGAATTATTTGTACGCTATGGATTACCCAGGGAAGTAATCATTGATGGAGGGTCACAATTCACAACCCATAAAATCACGACCACCCTACACAATTATCATATCGAACACAGAGTTACTTCCCCATACCACCCACAAGAAAAAAGACAAGTAGAAAGTACAAATATAGTCTTGCAGGAAATTTTGACAAAAATAGTCTCAACAAACCGTCAGAATTGGGCAGCCAAGCTTACAAATGCCTTATGGGCCTATCACACGACATGGTGTAACACTATTGGCTACTCTCCTTATCATCTATTATATGGAAAAGAACCTATCTTTCCAATTGAATTTGAGATCAAGACTCTAAGGATGGTATGAGAAATTGGATTGGATCTTACGGAGGCACATACACAACACTTACAACAACTCAATGAGATAGATGAAGCATGCATGTTCGCCCTACAATGCACAGCTATTATTCAGCAGCAGGGAGCTAGCTGGTACGATAAACATATCAAGAAGAAATCCTTCCAGAAAGTTGATTGGGCGCTTCTCTATGATTCCAGATTTTAGGATTTTTCTGGAAAATTACAGACAAGGTGGCTGGGTCCATATGAAATCAATGAAGTTCATGATAACGAAACTGACAATTTAGTTACCATCGATGGGTCTGGTTCTCCCTTTTTGGTAAATGGACATCGGCTACGACTCTACCATCAACCACTTTCAAAAGAATCCTTTTTCCCAGAAGTAAGTGAATATCCTATTGTTCGGATTCTAGCTAGATGGGAAGGTAACCCAACAACTTCAACTTCATAAAATTATGATTTTTACCAGCACTGTACATATTGTATATAGCTTTCTTTTATAGAATTGATTGAGTTTTTAGTGTTTACTTTCTAGGGAAGTCACTTGAGAGAATAAGAATTAGAAAATATGACTGTAATGAATATAATTAGAAATATTTTATGTTCCTTGCTCCTATATCACTTTGTAAAACCCATCGAATATAAACCTTATTTTCACAGAAGATGAATATGTCATGGTCCGCAAAAAAATCGTGTGACTGTAGTAAATAAATGAATGCATGACACTAACAAACCATCATTGAATAAACCGACCCATAAAAATTAAATGAATTTAGTTGATGACTAATCAATCCTAGACTCGCTAAAACAAAAATGTTTGCGAGAGGTTTCCAATCGCTTAATTAGATGGTTAAATTTTTTTTGGAACATCATCGTTGTCGTTCATTTAAAATTAGCAATTGTTGTTCCCTTCGTACGATTGTTGTTCCCTTTGCACGTAGTATTGTTCATTTGAACGGAACAACTGTCGTTCCCTTCGTGTGATTGTTGTTCCCTTTGCGTAGAGTTTTCGTTCATTTGAACAGAACAAATGTCGTTCCCTTTGTTACAATTGTTGTTCCCTTTGTCGTGATTTCCATCCCTTTTTCGAATAGCGTTGTTCATTCGAAAGAAACAGTTGTTGCTCCTTCTACAGTTTTTCCTTATTGTTGTTCCTTTTCTCTCAAAAGTCACGATTCTTCTCTCATGAACAAACATGAAATTATTACGTTATCCACTCCTTTGGGTATGACCTTCACTAATTAATTTTCACCAACATCACTTCTAATTATCATAGTAACGATTTGTCATTTTTTGTGGACTATCTATCATACCTTATCTAATTGTTTTTGGATTAATTTCTCCAAATTATCTTAAATATTGTTCATAATCCTTAACCACCATAATTCGTTTCTTTCCCCTATATATATACATATACTTGAATGATAATTTGCCTTCATATCATAATAAGGATTCTAAAGCACATTTTACTTGGAATTCTTACACTTCTTATGCCATCCCTCACTCTTAAGGAGTAGATGAGCCTCCCTTAAAAGAGCCTAAAAAAAAAACGATGGAAAAAAAATAAAATAAATATAAGTAAAGTAATAAACTTATCCCACAAAGGATAGGGGGTATCATCACAATAAAACCTACCATGATCATCAGATAATAACATAAGTGACATTCCCACTATGGCTACCACATGAGGGCAATGGCCTTTGGAATTTTTTCATCAAGGGACAAGAGGTCTCATCACAAGTTGACTTGTTCACTTAGGTTATGATCTAGTGAGTGCCATTATCGTTATCTGGCTACCAAACAAGGATAGTGGTATTTTTGGGAAAAGACTATTCAAAATATTTATTAAGGATACAGGCTCATCTATGGGTTAAAAGGAAACCCTGTCGAGGATATGGACGCCTGCAAGCAGCAGTGGCTCTGCCTATGGTATGGAAGTTTACCTTAAATACGCCAAGTTTTTTCAGTGTTCCTAGACTTCCTTTCTTAACAAAGAGGCTATCATTCTGGTTATATCCAATAATAAGGGAAAGTAACAATGTTATGACATGTAGAATATTTCTAAACACGTGAACAAATTTAAAATTTCTTGGAATATTTGTCCTTAAACGTTTTTTGAACATAGGTATGTAAATTTGAATTTCCCACAAAAGAATGACTATTTTTCATAATTCTCGTTAAAGTGATTTTGAAGGTTATTTATGATTGTTCTCCCAGTAGTGGTGACGATGTAGTAATTACTCATCACTTGAACTACTTGCCATCATTACACTGGCACATATCGACGGTTGAGGTCAAACTCTTCATTTATGAGGGGGTGGATATTCTGCACATCTATCAATAGATCATAATGATTGCAATAAATGGGAAAACTCACGTTTTTATATACAATTCTTGTTCTATGATATTCACCATTTCTGGTAATATTTTATGGTAATATTTTCTATTGTTCGAACTAAGTTGTAGACAGGAATGATAGATGTCCTCAGTTGTTTACACAAGACATGGGTGGCTGAAGTGTACACCGAGATCCCACATTGTTGCAGGTAACCGACCATGCAAGGAAAATTTTACATCATCTGGGGTGGACAAAATATTTCAACAGATTGCAAGGATATGACACGAATATCACGCTAGCATTTTTCTAGAACTTCCAGAGAGGAATCTCTATGATCCGAGATATACAAATTTTGTTCACTGAGGAAATTATAGTGGAGGTAACAGGCCTCCCTAATGAAGGCATACAACACTCAAGGAGGTTGTGGAATACTTCGTAGAACCTAGAGAAGAACTCGATAAAAAAGGGAAAGGACTCAACCCCACCTCTCTAAGCGAGCCATGTAGGGAGCTAGAAAGAGTAATACAAATGTATATCACATGTGATGGGAGGTACGATGTGGTGAAGATGCGCCACCTCAAATTGTTGGCAGCACTAAAACAAAGGTTAGTAATAAATTTTCCATTCTTTTTAAATTCCATGCTACATGAAGTTGTTGCAAGAACTTAGAAGGCTAAAGACCCTGTCACTATAATTAGTCACCATGGACTAGTAAAGTTAATAGTAAACATTGCCTTGAGCCAAACTCAAATAATTTGGGGATACTTAATTGAGGCCGATAGGCCCCTACAAATCGAACAGCCTGAAATCCACCAAGAAATTCTCTCACAGGGAATTGAGACAGCTCAAGAAGAAGGAGGCAGTGGCCAAATTGAAACTCCACTACCCTAGCCTAAAATTGAAGTAAACTCCATCCAACTGGTAGAAACCCAGACCAAACAGGAAGAAACATCAAAGAAGAGGAGACAAAGAACAATTGTTGTTCCTAAAACCTCTACTGTGAAAAGAAGAAGGGGTAAAAAGGAAATTCAACCTGAAAACATTCAGGAAGCTATGCAAACAGAACATCCCTCACATGAGAACACTCAAGAAAATGCACAGACCAAACATCCATCACTCGAAAAACTTATATAATAGTTCTTCAAAATTTATGAGGTAGAGATGGCTTAAGTACTGGGGAATTTAGGGACATCAGTTACCAAAGACACAAGCAGGTCTGAAGAACACCAAGCACCAACTTCTTCTTCAAACCTGGTCTTGGATCTTCCCGACATGGATATGCCATCTCCTAAAGATACAGAACAACCAGAACCTCATATTGAGGTAAATAGTCCTTTAGAACAGATAGAGCACCCAAAATAAGGAGGGGATCAATCACTAGTTTATCAAGGTGGGGAAGACCTTAACGTTCCCCATAAATAGAAAACAACAGGCAAAGTCCACAATAAAATCAGAAAAATAAAACAAGAAAACAAGATATTGAGAAAAAGGGTTAAAAAATCAAATTATTGAAACAAAAAGTTGGTAGACTAAAAGAAATAATCAGAGAATTAAGAAAACAGTTGGAGCAAGATAACAAGGCCTATGAGAGGAATAAATCCAAGAGGCCTAGAACACAAAGAAGAAACCCACTTCCCAAGAGGATAGTCCACACCAATTCTATTGGAATACAAACACAATTGTCTGCTCCATTGGAAACAACATAGATAAAGACTCAAACAAAGATTCCAGTAGTAATAGAAACAACTGTCCAAACTGAGGGAGTGATTCCTACAGATCTTCCTGCTCCTTTGGAGACAATTGATACAGAGACCCAGAAATATGTCCCAACAAAAAAAGAGATAGTTGTTCAGACTGAGGAATCATTTCAGTCTCTTGAACAGGGTGCCATTATTAACAGGTTGGAGGTAGAGCTGGTACAAACCCAACAGACCCTAACTCAATGTAGGAGTGAAATGGTAACAATGGAAGAAAACCAAAAAGTTTTCAAACAACTTCAAGCCATGTCAGCAACAGAGAACGAGACTTTTGTTGAGCTCAACAGAGCTCAAGGAAAGGTGAATAAAGTACAAGTCTAGTTAGATAAATCTTTGGAGAAAATCAAAGAAATTTTCTCTGTTTATTCTGGTATAGTAGCTTGCTGATCTCCTGCTACTAATTACACCTTATTTTTATTATAACGTTATTTGTTGCTAAGGATAAAATCTATTAGAGAAAGAAAACCTTTTGAGTTCATCACTTTTTCTAAGTTTTTTTCATGTTTTAGAGAACAATAGGAAGGAGTACAATACTTTTTGTGTGAGCTATACCTTCACAACTTCATCCTAGGAGAAAATAGAAAAGAGAACCCTAATACTTTCAATGGGGACATACAGTTTCAATCATTCTTGTCTTTTACCAAGAACCAAACCAGGTGAGCTAAAGCACACAAGGTTTTCATGAAAAGGGATATTGGGCTAGACCTTTGGATCAGAGGGGAACCTCCTAAATCCTTTAAAACTATTATGTAGCACAGAACATTCATGAAGAGGGAGAGGGTTGTAGACTATTTATCTTCTATCCATCGATAGGTTGTACTTTTAGGTCTACCATATTTTAGGGGGCTTAAAGAAGAAGCTATTTCTGCTTCCAAACTAAGATGGGATGTCTCCCCAAATGCAGTCAAGAATAGGGAACCCTTTGGTTTCAAAAACTTTCATGTAGCTACCTTCAAGTTGGAAAGGTATGCCAGAATGATCCTGAATGAAGGGACTACCTGGATTGGGTGCAGATATAGTCCTCCTATTATTTGGTATCCTCCAGAGGGTTACCAGAGTAATTATGAAATCCGTAAGAAGGAGGAAAAAGTTGATTTTGAAGATCTTAGAAGTAAGAATGGGTTCATGAGACCTGGAGAAAAGACCTCTCCTCCCTTCAACATCACTGCTTTACATGTAAATTCTTTGCTTGCATGAGGACATGCAAGAAGGTAAGCTAGGGGGTATGTTGAGTTGAGAAAAATGTACAAATATCCTCCTTATAACCATGGTTTATGATATAATCTTGATTGACTTTTCTATAAATTAAAAAATAATTAGAAAATAAAATGATTAAAAAGGCTTCTAGAAATGTTATTGAGGATATTAGATAATTTCTGAATTTTGGTTTGAATTGTTTAATTTTACTGCAGGAATCGACAAATATTGTTAAACTCAAGATAAATAAAAATATTATGAAGATGCGTAGACTATTGGAGGTCGAAGGAATCAGGCACAAAGTAGTTTTGAGGAAGATTGATTCTCTATTTTATAATCTTTATAAATAGCAAAAGAAATCCTGAGGATCTCTCGATCCTTAGGATAGCTTAATTTACCCATATCATTGTAATATATAGAGGGTGATGAACCATAGAGAAAAAACCAAGAAATTTATCCAAGCATTCAAATTTCTGAATTACTCTATACAAGCAGTCTATTGTAAATGTTGTATGAATTATGGAATTAATAGAATCCTTGAGCATTTTTACCATCTTTGCATACTAAGTTTCTAGCAGCAGTACTTCTGAAGACCGTGTGCCCAGTCGGAAGGAGTTATTGTCTCAATTTGTAATCGTATCAATTTGATTTCAGTTTTGTGATTTAAATCTCTTTGCAACAGATAAGATAAATGCATGAGTGTGTTGATGTTTTTATAATTTGGTTATGCTATTTATAGAGGATAGATGTTTCATCGGATTATTGATTACTGTTTCATTTCCCATTGATGTAGTTTATTGCTTGAAAGTTCCTCTCATTTTTACATGTGTTTTTCCTTTTATTAAATTTTTAGTTGTTGTTCCTTTCGCTTAAATCTGCATTTGTTGTTCCTTCTCAATTATACAATACTTAGTTGTTCTTTTTTGACATGTTAGACAATCATTGATATATTGGTTTATTAAGTATTTTCATAGATTAAATTCATGTTCCTCAATTAAATGAATTCAAAAAATTAGTTAATTCCTTTAATTCACAACATGTTATTGATTAGATTATAATTATGTTGAGTAAGATCTTAGTTTCTGAGTTTTAATGAATATGTGAGGAACTTGATTATTGATAAACTTATATTTTCTTTATCTACACGATTTTAACCTCTACAACTATCTGCATAGACTTTGTCGATATTCTTGAAAGAAAAGATAAATCCATGGTTGATAAATTAATGTTAAACTAAGGCTGTTTTTACGACATCTTTAGAGCTCAACAACTCTTCAACACAATTCCCAAGCCAAACTTGTAATGTGTACAAAACCAAAAGATAAGAAAGTTATTTTTTGAATGAAAAACAAAATGTTCTCAATCTTCCAATAATCCAAAAGAAACAATCCAAAAATTAAGAATAAATCAAAGACTTTTGTCAAGCAAGCACTCAGAATTGAAATCTAGAGATTATATCCTTGAGACAAAAATGAAAAGCAAACACTTGCAAAATTTTCAAAGAAGATAATCAATCCTGAAAATTACTCAAATGCAATCATAAAACTCATAAAACAATCAATTACAGGCATTAGAATTCCACCCCAAGCAAATGGAGCAAATTTGGGTGAAAAAAGATGAACTGACTCACTCCAACAAATTCTATAGGAGTCATTGCAGGTTGGGTATAGGACACAGTGCGACAAGCAAAGGTTGTCGTAGGCTGCTAGCAGAGCATAGTGCGACGTCGATGCACTAGATTGGTCAAGAATAATGTGACGTCTGAGAGTCATCACAGGCTGCTAATATGGTGCAGTGCGACAATCTATGTAAATGAGGAAAAAATGGGAGAAAGACAGAAAATCTAACTGAACTTCTAGACCCAGGGAGTCCAGATAGACCACTCACATAATCAGAGAGTGAATTTAATCAAATGAAGGCAAGATAATAGCAAATGGGAGAAAAAAAATTAAAAGGAAGTCGCCATCCCCAATATGATCGCTAATTTTGTTGTAGGATTAACCGGTAATGCGAACATAAACAAATCTCCCTAGATCCACCTGGATCTAGAACAAAACAGAACAAAATATGATTCTTTCCCTAAGCTTTAACTATTGATTTACTACTTAACAAGAGATAGAAAACATACTGTTTAAATGTCGCCTCCTCTTTCCATTGTTTTCCTAGCTCCACTCTGGTGCTCTCGTGATGTTAAATCTGCAAGGGAACACAAGCCAACCAAAGTGAAAGCAATATGATATACTCAACAAGAACTTATGTATGTTATCAAGGAATCATACAATAAAACAAAACTAGTTTTATGGGAAAGGAACATATTGTTGTATCATATTAAAATGAAAGTGGAGATTACAACTAAAGACTTGATGTCATAAGGTCCCCATTCGATGGCTCTTTTCTCCAACACACACACTTGCTCCAACCTTGAATGAATAAGATACACAATGACTTGATGAACTGAAATGAAGCTCTCAAGTATGAGCTGAAGTAGAATTCCTCATCCAATTCTTAGCATATTCAACCTTAGCCTTTTCCATAAGAGATCCCTCCTTATATAGGGTGAAAGAGAGATGGTTTGAGAAGATTGGGATGATCCCACCAAATCAGAGAGGCGAGTAAGATCCAAACCATTCACAGGCCACCTTAGCTTCTAGAATATCTCCTTCTAGAACTTCCATGAAGCTCGACTTTTCCTTATCCTTTTGGCATCGTCACACCCTAGTTATAGAGAAGCCTATGGAGACGTCGCATTCTAAATCTAGAGCAGAGGGAAACGATCAAGAATCGTCGCACCCTTCCTATCTTGCAGCCTGCGATGACCTTATTTAATAGGATTTTTTGAGAAGGAAAGGTCAGTCACTCCTCTCATGGAAAACGACTCTTTTATCTCTTTTTTGGGAACAAAAACACATGTTGTCGGTGTTTCATTGGGGTAACCAAAATAATGTGTAACATCGAGATCAACTACTATCCCATCCACCGAAATAATATGCCCCAAGTAGTGAATCTTCTTTTGATTAAAGATGAACTTACTTAGTTTGGCATACAATGTATGCTCTCTTAAAACTTTTAGAACCATTATTAAATGTTTCTCATGTTCCTCCTCTGACTTAGAATATATGAGTATATCATCCAGGAACAAAATTACAAACTTTTCTAGGTATTCTCTGAACAATCCATTTATTAGGCACATGAAAACAGTTGGGGAATTTGATAGTCCAATTGGAACTATCATGAATTCATAATGCCTATAACTTGTTCAGAATGTTGTATTACTAATTTTTTCTTCTTTAATTCTCACTTGATGATAACTTGATCTCAAGTCAATATTGAAAAATATTGTTTCACCTTTCAGCTGATCAAACAAATCATGAATCCTTGGAAAATGATATTTTTTCTTTATGGCAACCTTATTTAGTCGTTTGAAATGAACACATAGCCTCAAGGTTCCATCTTTATTATTCACAAAAATAATTGGGGAACCCCAAGGTGACACACTTGGGCATATATACCCTTTCTTTAACAATTCTTTAAGTTGCATCTACAACTCTTTCAACTCTGGTGTGCCCATTTTGTATGGTGTATTGGACACTGGTGTATCTCTTGGAACCAAATCTATAGAGAAGTCAATGTCTCTCTTTGGTTGAAGTCCTATGATTTCTCTAAAAACATCTTCTAAATTCCTTAGAATTGATGGTCTTCAATGCTTTCCACTTTATCTTTGGCTACCTCTTCCATATTGTAATACCCGTAGGCCGAACCCCAATTGAAAATGTACATATAGGCTGGTGAGGTAGGATATTTTGGGCCAGAGTGCCTTTGTATATACATTTTGAGGCTAGAGTGCATGTGTGGTTATTAGGCTGGAAAACTTAGATGCTAAAAGAATAGTGAGCCTATCATTGTAATATGTAATCACACTCGGATAATTAATAAAAATATATCACTACTATAGACCAACCAGAAAAAAAGAGTATGGGGGGATAAAAATCCACATGAGGGAAAGGGGGATAATATTTTAGGAAGAGGGGCTAAGCCAAAGGGTGGATTAAGATAAGGGAATAATATAATATTATTCCTTATGATATTTTATCCTAAATTTGTAGTGTAGCTAATGAGGTAATGTGTAGTGTAGTTAGAGAGATGATGGTGGGGCGGGGGAGGGGGGAAAAGGACCCATAGTTATAATAATAGAGGTCATTCATTATAAGGTGGACTAGGTACACTATATTATTAAATAAGGCCCATTATGGTAGTTATATATATTAGTGTGAGCATAATAAATGTAAGAGGACTTATTAGAAGGTTATGCTTTTAGAAGGTTCCTCTAGAATGTTCTTAGGTGATTGGTAGCACTATATGAAGGGGTTTAGGAAATGGAATGAGGATTTAAGAATATGTATTGTATTTGGAGTGGTAGTTCATTAGGATTTTTCCCCTTCGAAGAGGCAAGTGAACATGAGTGGATCCCTTTGTAATAGGATCTATTATATGGTGTTTCCCTACCTCAAGAGTTTCTAGAATAATAAAGTGGATATTTCTTTATATTGTTGTGAATATTTGTGGTGATTTTATTATTCATATATTTGGTACTCAACAATTGGTATCAAATCACTTTCTTTGGCCACAAAAAGGGGCAATTTGTTTCTCGATTTTTTCATATTTTTTCAAGAAGACAAAAGAGGGTTGCAACACTCCAGAAAAATAGTGTAGATTTTTGTGTTTAATTTGTATAAAATGGTTGTATATATGAGTTCATCTCATAATAAAAACCAAATTCAAAAAACAAATCGTCCAAAACGGATTCCAGGAAGTGAAGTTATCATCATTTTAAAATCTGCTAATTTTCAGGGTTTTTTTGCAGACGGCTGCGTGATTTTGTTGTTTTTTGTAGCACCTGGGGAATTTTTTTCCAAAAAAACTTATATCTGAGTTCCTCTTTCAAAAATATCCCATTTCAAAAAATCATAATTCAAATAGTAGCTTTGGAAGTGAAGATATCGTTGATTTAAAAATGGCATTTTTCTAGGGTCTTCATAATGGCAGTAGGACTATAGAGCTTGTAACTTTTCACAAAGTGATCAGATTGCTACCAGATCATTGCCATTGGATAAATAATTTTAAGAGATTTATTTTGGTATCTTATATGTGGTATTTCAAATGGATATTATCTCTCGAATCATCATGGAAATTCGATGGGATATGGAATTCATCAAGACAACATTTCAAGAGTTCAAAGTTGCAAGGCACACTTTTCACAAGAGATCTATTATGGAGACCATATATAATTACATAACAAGAGAATACGCTCAAGACATATATGCTTGGTATGATTATGAGGATGAATGTGATGATTGGTAAATGGATATTTTTTATTTCTGGGATGACGACTGCTTTCATATTTTATATGATGACTCTACTCCACCTTATGTAGAGAACATCAATATGAAAAATATGAAGCCAATTATGACTACCATCATCCATATTTCATATTCTACAATGGTATTTTTCCTTCTAGATTCAGCTTCAACCCTTTCCAATTATGTCAATGGATCTAAATATTTGGATCCACTTGACCAGTGTAGACCTTTGGATCAACTTCCTATTGCATTCCAATATCTTCAACATGGAGTTCACATGAGAACTTGGTCATGGGACCCAGGTTTACAGTGGTGGTTGGACCACTTCATCATGGTGGCTTGCATTCCCACATGAGTCCCTATTTCTCTAGAGTACTTCAAAATTATGGTCCACACTTATCCATGGGACCCTGGGTATGGTTGTACAACCTCGTAACAAGCATTGAGGACAACGCTTTCATAAGTGGGATGGAATGTAGTGTAGCTAGAGAGGTAATGTGTAGTGTAGCTAGAGAGGTAATGGGGGGTTTGAAGGGCCCATAGTGATAACAATGGAGACCATTAAATGTAAGGTGGAATAGGTCCACTATATTATTAAATAATGACCACTATGGTAGTTAGATATATTAGTGTGAACATAATAAATGTAAGAGGACTTATTAGAAGGTTCCTCCTATAGAGTGTTCTTAGTTGGTAGAACTATATAAAGGGGCTCAATAAATGTTATTAGAGTCAATAAGAAGTATTTTATTTGGAGTGGTATCTCATTAGGAGGTTTCCCCCTCAAAGAGGCAAGTGAACATGAGTGGATCCCTTCTGTAATAGGATCTATTGTACGGTGTTTCCCTAACTCAAGAGTTTCTATAATAATAAAGTGGATATTTCTCCATATTGTTTTAAATCTTTGTAGTGATTTTATTATTCATATCTTTGGTACTTAACAAAATTCCTAAGTATGGGGAAGGTATCACCAAGTGGAGACAAGGTATTTACCAACATGACATGTGTCAAGTTGGGAACATGAATACTTAAAGTGGGGAAATAGTGTATTTTCCATATTTCTCTCATCATTCTCATAATTCTCCCTATCACTCTTGCCATATGTACCTTCCTTCCATACCCATTCGTAACTATACTTGGGGAAGCTTGGATCTGATTGTAACTAGAAAACCTGTGAAGCTTGAGATGAAAAAGTAGGTTGTCAGGATTGTGTGCATATTGAAGAAGCAGTTTGTTAGGCATGTGAGTATTTTCTCTATGTGAGAGAAATATTGGAAACGTTTTCCCTTGTGTGCTAGGAAACAACTACAAAGCTCTAAGACTTGTTTTCTAGCCTATTGTTGAAGCCCTAGAAGGGAAGTGGGACAACTGAAGGACTCTTGATCGGATAAGGGGTATACTTCTTGGGGTGGGACAAGCTATGGGAAATGAGAGGTTGTAGGCTAGCTGCTAAAGTTGGCACCTTGACTTGAGCTTAATTGGACTATTTGTTATAGCTTAGTCTGGCTTAGGAAGCCTTGGCCCTGATGGAGTTTTAGACCCAACTCGAGGGTGACCTGTTGCTCATAGTTTATGAGCTGCAGAGTCTATGGATGGGAGGAACGCCTGAGGTCTACATGCAATTAGTGTTTTACATAAAATATAAATTTCTTCTATGTGTTTTTATGACTATTGTGTTATTATTTATGATATTTATGTTATGGGTTTTCTGCAATAATTATGCTTGTGAATTATTTGTTATTAGGAATGCATATTTATGTTTATATGTAGATCATAATCATTAATCTATGGAAACAAAGAGGAATTTTTTGTGTGGCATGGCCTAGCTTGGGGCTGGGGATGCTACAATGTGGTATTAGAGTGTCGGTTTTGACACTAGGCCTGTAAGGGCCAAAGATAAAGCATAGAATTGAAATTTCCATAGTATGTATCCAAACTGTTTGATAGAATGTCGGAAAGGGATGTCTGTAACATGTTTGATGAAATTACTACAGTGAAATTGGGTAGAATTCATGGGGAAATTTGATGAGTAATTGAAGGAATAGAGCCCACGGATAAAAAAATCCCCAATTTTAATATCATATTGGACATTTTTTACTCGTAATTGGTTTAAATTAAGAATTTATAGCACATCCATGGTATCATTGGGAGAAATCGGATGAAATTGGGAAAAAGCCCCAATTTATGTAGTTAAATTCATGGGGAATTCAATGGGGAAGTGTTGAATTTCATTTAAGGGGGTTTGATTCATATGTATAGGGTCAAAATTTTCTATGACAAGCTTAATTACAGAGCATCCATGGTAGAATTAGTAAGAAACCCCAAATTCCTGAACAAATTTAAGTGAAATTCGTGCCCATAAATGTCCACTTGTTGCGCATAGAGATAATTGATGAATGCGAGAATTATTCTAACGTATATAGGGAATAAATTTTCCATATGAAGCCAATTCTATAGATTTAATGGTGGTCGGGGAAAGAAACGTCGAAATTGGGTGAAATTGGAAAAATGGAAAAAATTTGAATTTTGGCAAAACTGGGAAAACTTAGGAATTTTTTTGTATGATGACATCATCATGATGTGGGAGCCACACGTCATTTGACGTGATAGAGGTGATGTGTACTTCCATGGTGGTAGGCGTGATATGATGTGGAGCTATGGTGGTAGAGTGCCTGCCTTACTTGTGGAACCATGATTCCAGACCCGCGAAACCTTGATTTTGGGGGGGTCCCTTGGTGGTTTTGGAAACCACCAAGGGNGGGGGGGGGGGGAGAAATGCACCAGATTTCGCCACATCATCGGGAAAAAAATAACGGGTTTACACTCCATACATACATATGTTAATGGCTGGTAGGTAAGGCGAGGACGAAATTCAATAATAGTCGTTGATTGTGATCGTGGCCATTGATCCACGAAAAAATATCCATCATCCGATCAGACAGATGTACAAGTCCATGCACACCGGGAAAATAGGTGTGGGATGGGTCCCACCCATCCCTACAACCAATGGGAAGGTATCGGGTGGATCACCACAGGTTGCGGGGCTCGAAAGATTAATAATTTACGTGTGTTGTAGAAGGAAGGAAGAATAGAAATAAGGAGAAGGGAGGCATGGGTTGACAAGGTAGAGTTTGCATGGCCATAGGGATAACATGATGTCATTCTAGGATTCTAGGTGGACCCAGGAAACCAAATCAATGTCATAATCATCAACCCATTTAGACGAAATTAGTGAAAATCACTAAAAACAATTTTGCAGAGTAAAGGAAAATAGAACAGATCAAAATCATCTAAAAGAGAGACTGGAGTTATGGAAGAGGTACAAAGAACCTACATCCATGAAGATGAAGTCAAGGGGTTGTATGTCAACATGGGTAATGTTGGGATAGAATGAAATGGGCATGGAGAAGGAAAAGAAGAAAGCATGAATTTAGTGGAGCCTATAACGAGTCTGGAAAGAGATGTTCAGAGTTATAAGGCTGATCATGAGAGGATTATGAAATGCAAAGAGAAACAAGATGGGATACAAATCAGGTATTTAAAGAGTTTGGATAGAATAGAGAAGAAGGTGGACAAGGAGACATAATCAAGAAATTCAAAGAGCCATATATCTCATGATAAAAGAAGAGAATCTAGAAGTGTTGATAGGCATCACCATCACTTACCAAGGCACTCAGTTAAGAGGGCAGAGAGTAGTTCAAGTCCATTTCCTATCAGAAATCATAGCATAAGGTATGGATTAGATTAACTACAAGGACAAATGAATAATATCAAACCTCATACCATTGATGGTGAGCACATGAAATATGAGGATGAAAAGACTTGGATGTTGGGAATGAGGAAGTATTTTTAGTTACATAATTACTCCTCTCAAGAAAAAGGAATAGTTGCAATTTGTCAGTTGAAGGAAAAAACATCAATGTGGTGGGACCAACTCGTGCAATCACAACACATTGATGATAAGAAACTCACTTCGAGGAAGTTCAAAAGGAATTTTCAGAAAAAATACTTGACCAAACATTATTATTATAGGAAGATGAAAGAGATCTTTGAACTCAAGCTTGGGAGTATGACCATGGTCTAGTATGAGAGGAGACTCTTAAAGGTGTTGAAGTATGTTGAATTCATAAAGGATGAATAAGTCAATATTCAAAGGTTCCTGAGTGGGATGCCATCAATATTCAGTGACAAGATACAATATTATGACCCCAAGACATTCGATGAAGCAATAATGAAAGACAAGTTCCTCTATGATTAGTATAGAGGAAGACCAACTTTCCAAAAGGCTTGGAAAGATAAGAAGAAATGTAAGATGGATTAGAGGAAGAATTGGAACAAACCAACATTCTTCAAAAATAATTCTTAGGGAAAACTAGATTCAAATGAGCCTAGAGTGGCATAAACATTGGGGAAAATACCAAGGAAACAACGTATTAAATGTTCGGGTTGTGAAGGAGAGAGAAGTTATAGAGATTTCCCTCATAGAGGAGAAAGGGTGAAGGATTTTCACAATATACAACAAGATGATTCAGTTGAGAACATGAGAAGAAGCATGCTAAGGATATACACATCCCTGGACAACAAGAAAGTTGAAATTCAGTCTCACATGATTGAAGTGGAAAGTAAGCTCAACGATCAACCTATTGTTATTTTAATTGATTTAGGAGCTAGTCATATTTAAATAGATCCTAAGTTGGTGGAAAGATTTCACTTGCAAAGAAGAAAGATTGGGAAATCTTGGTTGGTTCAATTAGCTACGGGAGCTAAGAGAAGAATTAATGAGTTGGTCAAGGAATGTCCAATGGACATGAATGGATTGGGTGCAAAGGTAGATTTGAATATCATACCTTTGGGTTCATATGATTTCCAAATTGGTAAGGGTTGGTTGGATAAGCATCATGATGTCCTAGACTATTATAACAAGGAATTTACCTGTTTGGATGAAGAAGGAAACTTGAGAACAAGTTAGGGTATACCAAGGGAAGTATCAATCAGAGAAATTTCAACCTTGCAGCTGAAAAGAATATTTAGGAAAGGATGCCAAATATTTGTAGCACATATGTAAGAGACAACTAAAGACAAATTTCCAAGCATTGAGGACTATGTAGTCCTAAAGGAATTTGAGGATGTGTTTAGAGAAATATTGGGGTTTCCACATAAAAGAGATATTCATTTATCTATTAATTTGATGCCTGGAGCAGCCCCAATATCCAAGACTCCTTATAGGATGAGTACACCAAAGTTTAATGAATTGCAAATGCAACTTGAAGAGATTTTGAAAAAGGGGTATATAAACCTAAGTGTGTCTCCTTGGGGTGCCCCAATATTATTTTTGAAAAAGAAGGGTGGAACCTTGAGGTTATGCATTGAATTTATGTAGCTGAATAAGGTGATCGTGAAGAACAAGTATCATTTTCCAATGACAGATGATGTTTTTGATTAGGTGAAAGATGAAAATATATTCTCCAAGATTGACCTCAAAGAAAGTTACCGTCATGTGAGGATTAAAGAAGAGGATATCAACAAAACAACATTTAGAACAAGGTATGTCCATTATGAGTTCACATTGGTGCCATTTGGATTGTCAAATGCACCAATTGTCTTCATGTGTTTGATGAATGTAATTTTCATAAATTATTTGGATAAGTTTGTCATTTTATTTTTGGATGCCATACTTATCTACTCCAAGTCTGATGAAGAGCATGAGAAGCACTTGAGGATGGTGCTACAAGTATTGATGGAGCATCAATTGTATGCAAAGTTGAGCAAGTGCTTATTTTATCAGAGGAAGATACATTATTTGGGCCATATTAGGACTAAGAGTAGTTTTTATGAAATTTTAATCTTCCTCATTGTGCAATATTTTTCTCATGAATGAAAGCTTGCATAAGAACATATTTATAACAAACACTTTCAACCTACTACTCAAATTTTTCTAGATTTGATTCCAGTAATTTATCCATGTTATCAACTACATTATTGTATTTAGATCAAGGAAGAAATAATAAAGAAAAAAATTGCAAACCCTCCATCATATGGGTGTCTTCAAAGTAGTATGGAAACAATTTAAAAGGGTCTATAGGATCCAACAACTTGTAAGTTTCTATTACAGGCGTATCTATGGAATTTCTAAAATCACCCATTTGATCAAAACATTGTGCATAGGCACAAAACCCTGAATCCTCACAATCTTTCCTTCTTTCTCTTGTTGATAATTGGTTTGTATATTGTATTGTGATAAGCCATTAATGGCTCTAGATACCCTAGAAGGAAAAATGTCTTTTTCATATGCTAGATTGATTAGCGAGGGGTGTCATAGTGATTCTCAATGATCAGGTTCATAATACTCTCTTGTTCCTTTTCCAAGAATGACTGCAACAAATGTTCACTTACTAATTTCCATTGCACATGTAATGATCCCAAGCCAAATTCTGGCATGGAATCACTAACTACCACTGGTTTGTGAACGTGTCGGTGTTTATTGAGATATTAAGTGCATACAAGATTCATTCAATACATGAAGATCATCATACATTCAAGATATAGAAGAACAAGCAAAGATCTGACCCTTTTATTATAAGCAATGTAGGATCAATACAATAGATGGCCGATCTAGCATAAACCTCAGACGACCGTACAAACAATATCTATGAGCTGCTACAAAATGCTCCTGTCAATACAAAGAAGCTTCTAAAGGCTGAATAAGTAATGAATACTAGTATCAAGCAGATTTGAATGTCAAACCCTTCAACCAGAGAGTGTCATGCTCCAAGTGGAGACAAAAGCCCTCAATAATTCGGCTGTGATGGAAGAATGCTCCAAACGATCCCAAACTCAGTCAAGTAATAGATTAGGGTAGTGGTATCCTCCTCCTGAAGTTTCAAGCCCAACGTACAAGGAAAACCTCTCCAAGTGCGAAATCTTCTAAGAGAGTTGCACCCTCCTGAATAGCTAAATCGAACCTTCCTCAATGGTATGGTGTGCTCTTGCTGGAAATTCCCCAATAATACGGTCATGTTGTCTGTTGGGGCTCTAGAACGAGATATGTTGAGAATAGAATGGTGTGGAGGAATATTTCATCCCCGAGACCAAGCTGTGGAACAAGGTGAGTGGATATTTCACCACTGAGTTGCTCACAAGGGTTTGTACAACAAACCCCCA
>ML778048.1:1107993-1150828 GCA_009831015.1 Picea engelmannii | reverse complement strand
TATCTTAAAGCATATTCATGTCCTGGCTTAAGCTGACGCCTCATCTCCACATCTAACGGTCATGATAGACCTGGAGATCCTCCGAAAGAATCTCGTCCGTTCATCGGGGTTTCGAACATCGCAATGTCAAAATGCATAAACATTTTGTCCTCAGAATCCCCGATATCCCGATATGACGTCAGCTTCCGCTAGTCCCCCGGGCTAGACCTTTTGGTCCACACGACCTCCCTCTATATGACCGCAGTCATACCACCTATCGGGGCTACGGGGTTTCAAGTGATGAAATGCATTTGCCCACAGGATTGATGATCCCTCGAATCCCGATTCTCTACTATGCTGACAGCTGGCCCTCAATGGCACTCTCCTCCTCATCGGGGTTTCGGACTTCGCGATTCTGATTTGCATAAACACCTTGTCACTGGGATTCCCGATATCTCAATGACCCACATGCCGATAGATGACTTCTTGTTGGGACTTTCCCCGACGGCTCCAATTGTTGCCGCGCATCCTCCTCTGATGGACGGTCCTGGTTAACTCTCGGGATTTCGCGACTTCTGATGTCCTGGATGCCCTGT
This sequence comes from Picea engelmannii, assembly GCA_009831015.1. Lineage (NCBI taxonomy): Eukaryota > Viridiplantae > Streptophyta > Pinopsida > Pinales > Pinaceae > Picea > Picea engelmannii. The sequence goes on along the minus strand of ML778048.1, from coordinate 1,150,253 downwards.
CCCTAGGACTCGCGAAATGCCGAACTCCGACTCCCTTCAGATCTATGACACACGTCCCAAGTGAATGGGCGGTTCAGATCGCTCCTCGCGTTTTCGAGATTTCTGATGTCCTGACTTTCACGACCTCAGGAACTTCGATTTCCTGAATGCCGATATCCCGATGAAAGTCGAGACTTCTGCCTGGCGTGAGAAGGGTTAAACCCCGTGCACCTCCTGTCCGATCTGACGGCTGACGGGTAAATAGACCAAGATCTAACGGTCTAGATCCATTCTTCCTGCGCACACTCCAGAGATTAAACTCCGAGCATCTTAACCTGATCCAACGACTCAGAGTGTCCCACCTTGTACACTCTTCCACTCCTTTATGGACGTGGAAAAATCAGCGGTCCAGATGTTCTCATGGACCGTGGGGATCTACGGTCCTAGACTCTTCACTACCAAAGAAGACACAGGAAAACCAAATGGTAAGGACTTTAACGCCCTAATTCCTCCTTCTAATCTAATGGTCGTGGGGGACCATAGATTTCCTGACGAAATCTCGTCCGTCGCTTCGATATTCCTTCCTTAAGCTGCCATCTCAGGTTTTTAAGAGGATCGCTCCTCCTCATAGAGGGTTATTAAGACTTGCCCATTCAAGTCCTTTTTCCAGGTTCTTAGAAAACCTTTCCAAGAAGGGAATCTCTGGGAAGAGTCATATTCCGGGGCCTTCCTGGAAACAGACAAAGGGAAACAAACTCCCAAGGATGGACTGGAAGTCTGACTTGGTTCTACTCATGCATAACTAAATTCATTTATCAACATAAGCCACATGGGGTCTTTCTATTATAAGCATATATCTATTATTTCTTATCAAAACACTGTACAAACATTCTTATATTGTAATCGTTCATACTTTCACAGTTCTACGAGCATATATATATATATATATATATATATATATATATATATATATATTTCAGTATATGAATTTCAAGACGCAATATGTAAAACACTTACCAGAAATAACACCAGAAGCATGTGAAACTGTTGAGAGGGGTGCTCATTTCCTCCCAACCGTAGGCTTAGCGACTCCCAGCGGATTTACCACTAGCCACCCCCGAGCTGAGACCATGATGCTGTGAGACTATGTCTCTCTGTCTGCCAGTGACCAGGAGTGAAGGTTGCAATCCTTCCTCTCTACTATCACCCACTCTGTGTAATGCCAGAGTTCCCATCGCGTCTGCCCCACAATTGCTTCTACCATATGCCTTATCCTCTTGCGAGGTTGCGTGTGGCATGATTACCCTTGCGGTGATCAGGCCTAACGACTCTACAGATGGGCGGTTCACCATCCCATCCCTCATCAAGTCGTCCACCTACCAGCCTATGAGACATTAAATTCGGGGCTAGCGAGCCTCTTTTGGTTCTCCGGGCCAGTGGAGTCCAAATACAGTATTAATTCTCGCTGGAAGTTAACGCCACCTTTTCAGGTGCCTTCCACCGCCATCGTGGTCTCTTTTCTGCACATCCCCTCTCAACAGTCCTACAATAAATTCAAAATGTTATTCACATTCATTGACCCTTTCCTCAAGGTCCATTTACATCACATATTCATATTTATGAGTTTGCCATAGTTCTTGGCCAGTCCAGTTATATTTACAAGCTGGGGGAAACATGGTGTTACAATTCCCTCCCCCTTAAAAGGAACATCGTCCTCGATGTTCTTAGCTACCAACATGAATTTCATGTATAGAAGTAAACAAAATCGGATATGCCTGTCTCATGGCATCCTCCATTTCCCATGTAGCCTCATTTGGGCCAAAATGTTTCCACTGCACCTTGACTTGTGCAATGGTTCTGTTCCAGAGGGGGGTTTCCTTTCTGTCCAGTATGCATTGGGGTTTTGGTAGAAATTCTCCCTCCGGTTCCACCTGGATCACAGACCAGTCAATTATATGATTAGCATCATGTACATATTTCTTCAATAATGAAACATGGAAAACATTATGTGCTTTTACTGTGGGAGGAAGTGCTAGCCGGCAGGCTACAGGTCCAACTCTATCTAGAACCTCAAAGGGTCCACAATACCGGGGTGCCAATTTGGCACAGGCTCCCAGTTTTAGGGAACTCCTTCTGGGATTAATTCTGAGATATACATGGTCTCCCTTTTGGATTCTCTTGGAGTTCTCTTTTGATCAGCCTAACTTTTTTGTCGGTTCTGAGCGACCTTCAGATTTTGTTTTATCTAAGTCACTTGTTGTTCCATCTCTTTCAACATATCGGGTCCAATAGAAATCTTGTTTACAGGGTTACTCCAGCTGAATGGAGTGTTACACGGCCTACCATAGAGGACCTCGAAGGGACTCATCTTTAAGGATGATTGGTAGTCGTTGTTGTAGGAAAATTCTACCAATGGCAGGTAATCTTCCCATTTCCTGGATGATGCATCACATGCATCGTTAACATATCCTCTAATATTTGATTCACTCTTTCTTTCTATCTGTCGGTTTGAGGGTGATAAGTGGTGCTAAACAACAATTTGGTCTCTAAACCCGCCATCAATGATTTCCAGAAATTGGAAGTAAATTTTGTGTCTCTGTCAGATATTATCTCCCTCGGCATGCCATGTAGTCAGAACACCTCTTTCATGAATACCTGGGCGATATCTATCGCCTTGCAGGTCGATTTGATGGGGATGAAATGAGAAGACTTGCTCAATTTATCCACCACTACCATAATGGTGTCATTCTGTTTGGTTGAAGTTGGAAATCCAGTGATAAAATCCAGGGAGATGGTTTCCCATTTCCATTCTGGGATGGGTAAAGGGTGTAGTAGTCCGACTGGGTGTTGATGTTCTACTTTAACCTGTTGGCATTCTATGCATTGGGCCAAATATTTGGCTATGTCCCTCTTCAAGCCAGGCCAATAAAATTATTTCTGGGTGGCAGTAATCATTTTCTGGTATCCTGGGTGACCAGTGTAGGTTCTTTTATGTAGTTCATCCATGATGAACCTCTTCAAGTCATCACAATTGGGAATGTACAGTCTATCTCTGTAAGTGAGCAGGCCTCCTTCAATCATCTGATAGCCTTCATATTTTTCTCCAGCGGGTTCTTGCTGTAGGTACAGGGTCACAGTTTGAACGAAGGGATCTGTTTCTTGTGCATTTCTGACTCTGTTCTTGACATCCGTCTCGCATGTACTCACCGCTGCCAGGTGAATCATTTTCATGCTTCTGCTGAGGGCATCTGCCACCCTATTTTCCTTCCCTTTGATGTATTTGATTTCAAAATCAAATTCGCTAAGGAGGGCCATCCATCTAGCTTGCCTAGCATTGAGCTTGGGTTGGTCAAACAAATACCGTAATCCACAGTGATCTGTCATAAGCACAAATTTTCTTCCCAAGAGGTAATGCTTCCACATTTTTAAGGCATGCACTATGGCAGCCAGTTATAGATCATGAGTCACATAGTTCACCTCATGTTCATTCAATTTTCGGGATTCATAGCAGATCACCTTTCCTTTCTGCATAAGAACTCCTCCAAGCCCTTCCTTACAGGCATCTGTGCACACAAGGAAGTCAGCTTTTGGGTCAGCGATTTTCAACACAGGTGCATGGGTTAGTAGATATTTCAAGGTTTGAAATCTTTCTTCACATTGTTGTGTCCACAGGAATTTTGTCCCCTTTTTCTGGAGGGAAGTCATTGGACAACCAACCTTGGAGAAGTCTTTTATAAATCTCCTATAGTATCCCACCAATCCCATAAAGGATCTGATGTTTGAGACATCCTTTGGGGTAGGCCATTCCATGATAGACTTGATCTTGTCAGGATCTACTGCTACCCCTTCCTCGGACAAAACATGTCCCAAGTAGTGTATTTGCTTCTGAAAGAAGTCACATTTACTAAATTTGGCATAGAGTTTATGTTCTCTTAGCACTTGCAGCACAAGTCTAAGATGCTCTTCATGTTCTTCTCTATTCTTAGAGTAGATTAATATGTCATCAAAGAAAACTAGTACAAATTTATCCAAAAATTTACTGAGTACATTGTTCATTAAGCACATGAAAGTGGCAGGGGCATTGGTTAACCTAAATGGCACTACCACAAACTCATAGTGACCATACTGTGTCCGAAAAGCGGTTTTATGGATGTCTTCACCCTTAATTCGGACTTGATGGTATCCTAACCTCAAGTCAATCTTTGAGAAAATAGATGCACCCCCAACTGATCGAATAGATCATCAATCCTGGGCAAGGGGTATTTGTTCTTTATGGTTACTTTATTAAGTTGTCTGTAATCTATGCACAGTCTAAGGGTGCCATCCTTCTTTTTCACAAATAGGACTGGTGCTCCCCATGGGAACACGCTGGGTTGAATATAACCCTTATCCATCATTTCTTTCAATTGCAATTTGAGTTCAACTAACTCAGGTGTTCTCATCTGATAGGGTGTTCTAGACACCGACATTGTTCCTAGTGTGAGTTCTATCGAGAAGTCAATGTCTCTTCTCGGAGGTAGACCTGGTACCTCTTCCGGAAACACATCTCTGTATTCCCTCAGGATAGGGTGATCATCAGGGCTCGGTTTAGCACCTTCGATTGGTTTTAACACCTGTATTTCATATAGGGGACATCCCTTTCGACAATACTTTCTCATTTGCAGGGCTGATATTTGTCTCACCGAGACCGGTTTTCGGATCCCTTGGAGGGTTATCCTTTTTCCTTCTTTTCTCACACATTCTAAGGTTTTATGGTAACAGTCCAATTTGGCTTTATGGGTGGCCAGCCAGTCCATACCAATCAACACATTGTATGATCCCAGGGGTAATACATTATGGGTTTCTTGGGTGGGGAATTCACCCAATATTAACTGGCAGGTTGGTATGGCCTCTACCGCCTTTCTTTTGGTGCCAATGGCTAACTGTACCAACCATGGTTTAGTTTTCTTCTGTGGCTGTAGTTTACACTTATCAACATCTCTAGGGGATATATAACTCAGATTTGAACCAGGGTCAATCAAAACAGACACCAGATGGTTGAAAATCATACCTTTTATTTCCACCACTGAAGCTTGGTGGTCAGCTTGGTTATTATCCAAGGCTGCATAAATCTGCGACACACTCCTTGCCACATCATTGACTGTGGTAGCTTCCTGAATGTTATAAACTTTCTGACTATTCTGTTGTCTGTGTGGACAATCTCTCAGGAGGTGCTCTTCTCCGCAACCACAACATTTCAGAGATTCTTTCTTTGCGTTATTAGTCTTCATTGGTATAGGTCCAAAAGTTTTATTTCTGTCTGACGATGGAAAGTTCTGTTGGAGTACACTCCAGGCTGGGTAGTTCATTCTGGGGTTCTTTTTGTAGTTTTTAAATCCTGAGGATTTTCTCCCCTTTTTCTGAAATCTCGAACCACTCTTTGGTTTCCAGTCTCCACGAGACTCTGCCCGATGTCCATATTGTTCATGACAATATGTTGCCTTTTGTATAGTGTCTTCTAAGGTCTTTGGCTCGTCAAATTCAATTCGGTTCCGGTATTCCTTGGGTAGCTCGCTGATGAAGCATTGCGCCTTCGCCTTCTCTGCTTTGATGTAGGGTACATATCTCAATAAGTCGAGGAATTTGTTGACATACTCCTCCATAGTAAGTTGTCCCAGTTTGAGTTCATAAAACTCTTTAGCCTTCTCGCCGAAATATCTTTCCGACAAATACTTCTTCCGGAAGTACTTCTCAAACCGTTTCCAAGATAGGTCCTCCTCGCAGACCCCTTTCATATTCTTAAGGTCTTCCCACCAGATGGAAGCCTTTCCGTTCAGATTGAAAGTGGCCACTTGGGCCTTCAAGTTCTCTGAAAAATCATGGACTCTGAAATATTTCTTCAGTCCAAGTAGCCAGGCCCCAACTTCTTCTCCCTTCTTTATCTCACCGTCGAAGGAGGGAGGTTTGGCCTTCCTGAATTCCTCAAATTTATGACTCTTGGAAGTCTTTTGCTTCTTCTATTTCCTGCAAGAATAGGAAGTGGTCCTGCTGCTGGAAGAGCCCTCTGAATCGCCAGCTTCCTTCTTAGTGGAATCATCTGGCACTGGTCCTTTACCTCTGGGGTGGACCTTTCTTGATGTGCTTCTCTCAGTATGGCCACTGACACAACCATGATTTTGCATCTCAGGTTCATGCTACATTTGTCGCTGTAGGTCAGATAAGCTTTGTAGTAGAACTGCATTAATTTCGGTTTGCTTTTCTTGTTCTTTCATCATCCTTTCATTATCGGCCTTGCAGCTTTGCAATTCGACCATGAGAATCCTCACTGTCTCAGCTAGGTCTGGAGGGGTTCATATTTCTCTTCTTTCGTCAGACTCTTCGTCTCTGTTGTGGGAGCCTTCTCCCACCTCTTGGTGAGTCACCATACTCTGCGTCTGTAGATTCCCGCGGTTGATCGTCCGCTTGAGTGAAAAGACAAACGTTGGTTATTAGTCAAGAGTTAAATTCATTTTTTACAATTTGCGCATAAATTCATAATTCTTTCACATGCATGCACAGTCGGGTTCTCATTTTCCAAGTTTTTTTAATCCTGGACAAGAGAGTTAAGTCAGGGGGTTACTCCTCATAGGAGTGCTTCGAACAGAGTTTCTGCGCGGCTCGTGCATGAGCCCAATCAGGCCGAGTGTTGTAACCATGCTCTGATGCCACTTTGTAACATACCCACTACCTAAATTAAATTTTTCTGGTCTTCTGTCGGACCAGAACCCCTAAATATCCATGGAGGCCCAGCGTAAGCTGGCTCTTTCTCTCTCCTTCACCGTTTTCATGTGATCGCGGGTCACGATCACAGTCCGAATAAATGCCATACCTCTTTCATATTTCATGCCTCAGCGCTATAGTGGTGTCGAGTCGTTTGACTTGGCAACCGTCGAATCTCAACGGGGCTAGCGATCGACCAATGAGGAGAATCCCTACAGGGTTAGTAAATGGCTAATAGGAACAATTCCCAACAGGGCTAGAGAATAGCTAATGAAAAACGACCCCGTTGCGTGGTTAGGTGGAATACAGGTGGAAAAGAGGGAAACGCGACATGGTGGTCGACATGATAGGAGGGTCCCCACTTCACACGCCACACTATTCCGGACCCCCCCCATTAAATGAAGAATGGCAAGGGGGGTCCGGAATCCACTTGTGTGTCGTTCATCGGGGTGAGTTAATCTCGACCGTTCGAGAGTTGCGCGTCCAATTCCAGACCCCACCCCTAAAGGCAGAATGACAAGGGGGCTCCAGAATGCATCCTCAACCGTAGATCTGGACGGGTGGACTCTGGCCATCCAGATCTGCTTGCCACTTACCCTAAAGCATATTCATGTCCTGGCTTAAGTTGATGCCTCATCTCCACATCTAACGGTCATGACAGACCCAGAGATCCTCCGAAAGAATCTCATCCATTCATTGGGGTTTCGAACATCGCAATGTTGAAATGCATAAACATTTTGTCCTCAGAATCCCCGATATGACGTCAGCTTCCGCTAGTTCCCCGGGCTAGACCTTTTGGTCCACACGACCTCCCTCTATATGACCGCAGTCATACCACCTATCGGGGCTTCGGGGTTTCAAGTGCTGAAATGAATTTTCCCACGGGATTACCGATCCCTTGAATCTTGATTCTCCGCTATGCTGACAGTTGGCCCGAAATGGCACTCTCCTCCTCATCGGGGTTTCGGACTTTGCGATTCTGATTTTCATAAACACCTTGTCAGCGGGATTCTCGATATCCTGATGACCCACATGCCGATAGACGACTTCCTATCGGGACTTTCCCCGACGGCTCCAATTGTTGCTGCGCATCCTCCTCTGATGGCCGGTCCTGGTTAACTCTTGGGATTTCGTGACTTCTGATGTCCTAGATGCCCTGTCCCTAGGACTTGCGAAATGCCGAACTCCGACTGCCTTCAGATCTCTGACACGCATCCCAAGTGAATGGGTGGTTCAGATCGTTCCTCGCGTTTTTGAGATTTCTGATGTCCTGACTTTCACGACCTCAGGAACTCCGATTTCCCGAATGTCGATATCCTGATGAAAGTCGGGACTTCTGCCTGGCGTGAGAAGGGTTAAACCCCGTGCACCTCCTATCCGATCTGATGGCTGACGGGTAAATAGACCAAGATTTAATGGTCTACATCCATTCTTCCTGCGCACACTCCAAAGACTAAACTCCGAGCATCTTAACCCGATCCAACAGCTCAGAGTGTCCCACCTTGTACACTCTTCTACTCCTTCATGGACGTGGAAAAATCAGTAGTCTAGATGTTCTCATGGACCATGGTGATCTACGGTCCTAAACTCTTAACTACCCATGAAGACACAGGAAAACCAAGTGGTAAGGCCATTAACGCCCTACTTCCTCCTGCTAATCTAACGGTCATGGGGGACCATAGATTTCTCGACGAAATCTCGTCCATCGCTTCGATATTCCTTCCTTAAGCTGCCATCTCGGGTTTTAAAGAGGATTGTTCCTCCTCATATAGGGTTATTAAGACTTGCCCATTCAAGTCCTTTTTCCAGGTTCTTGGAAAACCTTTCCAAGAAGGGAATCTCTGGGAAGAGTCCTATTTCGGGGCCTTCCTGGAAATAGACAAAGGGAAACAAACTCCCGAGGATGGACTGGAACTCTGACTTGGTTCTACTCATGCATAACTAAATTCATTTATCAACACAAGCCATGTGAGGTCTTTCTATTATAAGCATATATCTATTATTTCTTATCAAAACACCGTACATACATTCTTATACTGTAATTGTTCATACTTTCACTATTCTACGAGCATATATATATATATATATATTTCAGTATATGAATTTCAAGATGCAATATGTAAAACACTTATCAGAAATAACACCAGAAGCATGTGCAACTGCTGAGAGGGGTGCTCATTTCCTCCCAACTGTAGGCTTAGCGACTCCCAGTGGATTTACCACTAGCCACCCCCGAGCTGAGACCACGATGCTGTGAGACTGCGTCTCTCTATTTGCCAGTGACTAGGAGCGAAGGTTGAAATCCTTCCTCTCTGTTATCACCCACTCTGCGTAATGCCAGAGTTCCCCTCGCGTCTGCCCCCCAATCGCTTCTACCATATGCCTTATCCTCTTGTGAGGTTGTGTGTGGCACGATTACCCTCGCGTTGATCAGGCATGATGGCTCTACGGATGGGCGGTTCACCATCCCATCCCTCATCAAGCCATCCGCCTACTAGCCTGCGAGACATTAAATTTGGGGCTAGTGAGCCGCTTTTGGTTCTTCGGGCCAGTGGAGTCCAAAAACGGTATTAATTCTCAGTGGAAGTTAACGCCACCTTTTCAAGTGCCTTCCACCGCCATCGTGGTCTCTTTTCTGCACATCCCCTCTCAGCGGTCCTGCAATAAATTCAAAATGTTATTCACATTCATTGACCCTTTCCTCAAGGTCCATTTACATCACATATTCATATTTATGAGTTTGCCATAGTTCTTGGCCAGTCCATTTATATTTACAAGCTGGGGGAAATAGGGTGTTACATTGGAGCTACCAAGTAGCGTGCACCATGGAAGCCCAGGCCCATATTAATTCATCCCCCCATGGGAAAACTTCCCATTGTGTACATATGGCGATTCCTCTACACTCTCACTTCACTCCAGTTTTAATGGAGATGGCCATCTTAATGGGTCTGTCAGCTCATGCACTTATAGTTTTGATCAACGAAAGCAGACTTAAGTGCATGCTTCTCCTTCCGCATGTTCACTTCCTAAGTTCACTCTATGTCCTCACCCAACACTAGTTGATTTCCTCTGCTCCCCTCTAGTCTATTGCTTTTCTAGTTATGCCCCGTCAGCGTGGGCACTCTAAGAGCGGCTCTGTCTGGTACCGTTCCTCTAGCTACATGGCACACAGACCAGTAATGGGCTCTTCCCACAATATTAACTCTAGAGGTTCTTCTTCATTGTTGTCTTCTACTGCCCCAGGCGAACAGACAATTCCTCACTCTCCTTGGTATTGCTCGATGGATTGGTTCGACAGCCTTGGAAACTCCTTGGGATTTACTCCTGGGCCTTTTCGAGATCTCCTCTCCACCTCTGGCACTTCTGCACATCCCCATGCTCTGTCAGCTCCGCATTGTCGACCTCCATCCTTGGTAATTTCTCGGCCTGGTAAGGACGTGGCTCTACACCACTTTGGTTTGGTTGCAAATAGGCTACGTCTTGTGGAGCATGCTACACACCTTCCACCAACCACAGAAGCAATGCAACAAAACCCCATACTGACTACGACCAACCAGCCTTGTGAGGATTGTGCACGACGTTTGGACACTGTGCACATTCTGCACGACCTGGTCTTCGAATTGCGCCATGATATGGAAGACATGAGATTCAAGATGGATTTAATGGATTACCCGGGGGAGTGTGTTACTACCCTTCTTCACTCACTCTTCACTCCAGAGGCCAATCCAACGACAACAGTTCCGCCTGTGGTGGGTGATGCAGGGATTACTTGCTGAAGGACACGATACTGCCTCCAGGCCAAATGCCATGACCCTTGGAAACAAGTTTCGGTATTGTCGGTTTTATGTTAGTTATTTATCCCAAGTCCATCAGGTTTTTTTTTTTCGGTTATGCCCCGTGCGACAATATAGTATCTAGACAGTTACATTTTTATTTTTAAACTAGTCTTCATGATTACAGTTTTTCTTCGATTAAAGGGATGGACTGGTTTCCCTACAAAGCAGTACAGGCTTCAAAACTATGGACAAGTCTATGGGTTTATAGCCTATTTTTGCTTAGAGGATTGGTTTCTCATCAAAACAGTGCAAGCTCTAAAACTGAAAACCATCAAATTGTATGTTTCCCTTGATTATGACAAGTAATATATAAATACTAACTTATAAAAAAAAAAAATGAAAGTATGATAAATAAACAAGAATAAATATTTCATATTAAATATTTAAAGAATATCTCTTGTGATTATTATTTCCTTAGTTAATCATGCCTCCTACACGCTTTGATTTCATCTCTCCTTTCTGAAGTTTTTTTGTTTCTGCCTTGGCTTTATGCATTAGTTGATCATATTATTTGCCATTTGATCCATTAGAAAGATGATATCCTTGTCATAGCATTTTCTGGTCGTATTGTGAATCTGAGAAGGCTTCTATATGACAAGAGTTAATAAGCGAATGTCTTATGTGGTATCTTATTGATCAGCGTATTGAATCAATAACTAAATGGAAAAGTATGAACAAAACAAAACTTAAACCTGTGGAGGAATGAAGAAGAATTGAAGAGACACGATATTCAATAGCAGATTTATGAAAAATAATCCATCTGAACTAAAAAATAGTGGGTTGCACCAACACTTGGTGGCACCACAACCGTCAACCTCATATCAGTCTTCTTTACTGTGTAACGACAAATTTGTGGCTTCAATGGTTGTTCATTTGAATCTCTGTTGTCCACCCCTATATCATTCACATGGTAGTACATCTTTGTCATCTGGTTTGTAGTCAGAATGTTTCCATTAAACGCCAGAGGAGCAGACCCACCAAAATTCTTAATATCCATTTAATAGTTTCTGTGGAAAATAGAACAGTTCTACTAGATTCGGGTTGGAATGCCTTCCTGTATTTTCGACGCTGTCCTCATATTTAGTATTTTCATATTCCATACAAACTTTGGGAAGGAATCGGAGCTTATTTAAATCCATTTGAATATTTTTTTTACACCCTAAATAGGGCCCCAGATTTTGACATCGGATTTCTAAGTCAAATCTAGGGCCCCAGATTTTGACATCGGGTTTCTAAGTCAAATCTGGGCAAAAAATATAATTGGTCTTCTTCATTAGATTGATAAGGCATGACCCTATTTTTTTTGGAAAAGGAATCAGATTTTGTTAAATTTTCATTTTGAATATTCAATCGATGGTAAGAGGGGTTTGATAGCCAAATCGGGCTTCGACCTCAAAATCAAATCAAGACACTTCAAATTTTAATAGCAAACATGTTTGGGAAAAGCTTTGATTTTTAAATCTGGGTTTTTAATCTATTTGAATTATAAAACATATTTTGATTTTTTAAGTTGTTAAATAGATTTTGGTGAAATCATCATTTTTTATTGTTTAAATTGTATTTTTAAATGCATAAATAGATGCACTTTGAAAAACCTCTAGAACATTGTAATTATACAGATTCAATCACCTAAATCTAGAGTTCCAACAATTTTTGATATACCCATAAAAATTTCAAAAAATCAATGTTTAAACTACCTAATACATTTCCTTTTAATCATTTAACTTTTTAACCCATAACTTTCTCCTAAAATCTTTGATTTGGAAATTATTTTTTCAAATTAAAAAAACAATAAATTTTAAATGTGAGTGGATTTTAACTATAAAGCATTTCCTTTTGATCATTTGACTTTTTGAACCCATAACTTTCTCCTAGAATCTCTGATTTGGAAATTATTTTTGGTAAATTAAAGACAATGGACAGAACTTTGAAATGAGTAGTTGCATGCTTACGGTTCCCATTACACGTGAAACTTACACTGTCTCTTTTATGGGGAACCCATAAACATGTGTACTCATAGCTACATGCTTTGCAATCTTTTTTGAACATTTTGATTGGAACCCCAAAATTGCAGGCAAAGGCTTTTTTTTTTTTTTAATGGAAGTTCAGGTCTCGTTTGAAGCATTGCTTTGTCGAAAATAAGTATCATTTGTTGGCCTTGGATTTCTGTTATATTTTCTTTCAATATGTTTTGTATTTTACATAGGACTATAAAATAGTTCAAGTAGAGCAAATTAAATCCAAGTGGTGTAAGAGAAAAATCTATTTTATATATATATATATATATATATATATATATACATTGTGACTAACATAGAACATTAAATTTATTAAATTTGTTAGGCAAAACAAATTTGACAATGTAATTATAATTAACTATTAAGAATGTCTTATTAAGAAAAATGATTAGACAATAGATAACAATTACTTAGGGTTTAAAATATAGGGTTAAATAAAACAAAGCATAGTTAAAAAGACTTGATTAAAAAATATTTAAAAGTGGGTTTACAACTGGTAGAATTAGGGGGTTGTTGAGGCCTCAACACACTTGAAGGAATTTAGAAGGAGGATACATAGTCCATTTCAATCACTAGATATGTGGCATCATTATTCAACACCACTTAATATGCCATCACCTTGTTCTTGAAGTTTGCATAAATCTTTCTTATTGAGAGTCATGTGTTTAGATACTCCAATGTCAACATATCACCCTACACCAAAAATGCTGTTAGTAGAAGGCTAGGAAACCATGGAGAAAGTGGTCTCAACCTTGAATGTTAGCTCATCCATTTTGACATAAGCTTCTGCACTCCTTGCAAACTATTTTGTGAATGATTCTTTTCACCTTGGCATCCTTCTTCTCACATTGAACAAGTTGTTAGGGATTTCTCAGAATTGTAGCCTTCACTTTGAAAATACTTTATAGATTAACTTGCTCCCTCAACATCTGGAGTCTTCACTTCTAAGGAGTCAAGTTGGAAGCCCTTTCTATTTGGTTACACTTTTTGAGACAGTACATTCGAAAGTCAGCCATTCTTGCAACCCCTCGAACACACCTCCAACAAACATATCATGCAAAAATAATTTATTAACAACATATCATAGAAAATCACCTCTCATAGGAATGGACCAATATGACAATCATAGTATTTTCTTGGGAATATCACCCTCATACCCTTCACATATCCTAGTGCTTATCTTAAGAATACACCATTCCAATCTTTGGATATTTATGGGCACCACACCTGCTAACATCCTCCTGTAGGATCTACCTTTCACAAGTAACAACCCTCTCCATGCATTGGTTGGATAAATTCGATTGTATAATTCTCATACCATGTTAAATGTTTGAATACATGGTAAGCAAATTTGTATTCATAGAAATAAAACTTGTAGCTAGGAATATGAAAACTACAAACTACCTCTCAAAAATTTCCGATCCCCATGTGTGTAATACCCTAGGTGGAACCCTAAGCTGTAAAAGAACATGTACACATGTTAAATATGCTAGTGAGTCAGTGTATTTTTGGGCTAGAGTGCATGTAATGCTTTTAAATCAAAGAGCTTGTGATGATCAAATGCCAAAGAGCTTGTATTTTAATCTATACATACAATTAGATTAATAAAATACATCATTGTTCCAGACCAAGTCATACAAAAGAGTATGAGGGGATAGAACTCCATGAGAAGTGAAATGGGCTAAGGGCTTAAGGTAAGGTGCTAAGCCAAAGAAATAATATAATATCCCTCAGGCCTAAGTCATAACTTTATGTGTTTTATCCTAAGTTCCAAAATAAGGGGAGAGAGTTTGTAAGTGAGAGGAACATTGTACTTGAGTGCCACTTGTCAAGAGAGAGACATGCATGTTTAAAGTTATGGAATAGTGGAAAAGACATCATTCTAATCATTTTTCTTTTCCATTCTTTCTATGGTATGTTGGGTGTGAGATTAGGAAAGCCAAGGACCCTCTTGCCTTGTGAGTCTTGTGAATCATGCGTGGATTTGGGTGGACACTTCTCCTTGGCTTGCCTTGGGGAATGATGTAGCCATAGAGGGAGAATTGTGTCAGTGGGATTTCCCATCATGTGAGGCTTGCAGGGCGCATGGAGACTCCATTATTACAACTAGAGTTCCTAGAGCCATAACTTTGGAACTTCCTATTCAGATAGCTTGAGGGATTGTGGTGTAGAGAAGGGGTTACACATCCTTGGGTTGTGTAGGATGAGGGGAATTGAGGGTTTATTGGTTGGAATTAATGCAGGAGTTTGGTACCTTGGCCTAGACACTTTCTGTACTGACTCTAGACATAGTTGGTTCAGGTAGCATTTGTCTTAGTGGAGCCATAGACCCAACTTGAAGGTGACCTATGGCTGAGAGAACTAGAGCAATGAGGTCTTTTGCTAGGTGGAACATCTATTTCTGCAACATAAAACATAAGTGTTATGGTTATGTGTGATTTATTGTTGTTTATTATGTGTATGTATGTGTTTAATTTATGTGATGTTGTGCACATTTATATTTCTATTTGTTATTATAAATTATGCATGAGATTGCATGTTATTAAGGCTACATGATTGTATCATATGTAAGGTATAATATATAGTATCAAATTTATTGTTTAAAGTGAAATTGTGGGCAAATTGAGAAAATTTACAGTGTCCCACCATATCAAAGTGCACAGGTGTGGTTGGGTACATTACATTGTGGTATCAGAGTTATGGTATAAGGTGAAATTGTGGGAAATTTGAGAAAATTTCCTAGTGTGCTTCCATCCCAGTAGACATTGGGGTGGTCGAGTACATTACAATGTCCTAAAATGTTGTAAAGAAATTTCAAGATTACAAAAATTGCATACTTTGAAATAGATCAAAACAATGAACATAAAAGAATAGATCTACATAAAACAAAATATTGGAAATTTGAACAACAATCTAAAACAACTGCCAATTACATTTCTCTATACTACATTAAAAAGAAAAATCCATATACTATATGTTTATCTAAAACAACACATTGGATTCAAATCTCAAATTCTCTTTTATTTTTTAAACAACAACAAGAAAAAGAAAAGAGATCAAACCCTAACCTTAATGCTCCTTCGAAGAATGCACTCTCATACATGGAGTATCCTATTTGGTGTTTGGCTTGGTCACGACCTTAAAAACATATTATTATTATCGTTATTAAAATAATGCACCAACTAAAAACAAGTGAACATGCATGCATGCATGTGAGAGAATATCGCCATCAAATATTGGGCCTCCGTAGAGTCTCTTGATTGCACACGCATTCATCAACAATAGTTAGTTAACTCTGTTTTTCTTGAGATTAATCCTAAGGCTCAAAGAATAATGTCAAGCATAAGTAGTGTTTAAACAAAAAAATTTAATGAGTGCTTTTCCTACCTTCAGTTCTATGAGAAATGATCTTTAAACAAAATTAATAATAGGATAGTACAGAGGTTGTATTTTGTTATCCGAGTCACAATTATAATATCGAATGGTGTAGAAAGAGTTACAAAACTGTTAAGCAAAGTCAGGCATCAATTACAGATGAGTTTCACCTTGTTTGCAGTGGAACAAAGGTAAAGAACGCACCCTTGAACATGATATCAAATGCAGTAATTCGCACAGATCGTAGGTCTTGTTTTACTCATAGTAATAACAGAGGAAAAACTGTTTGTTGAATGAATTGCTAGTATAATATGATCACAATAGTTGTAATACTAAATTATAACCAATCACTTTTCAAGTAATTACATAAAGAAATTTGGGGAAATGGAAACACAGAGGAAACACATAACTCAAATTAAACAAAAATTAGAATCTCTGTCTGCACTTGTATTAATACTCAAAAATAGAGTTTCTCTATTACATTTGGCAAGAAACATCCTAGTATAGATCTTAAATCCATGTATTTATACAAAATCTATCACAACTGAAAACCATTGGACTTCTTACAATATTTAACTAAGAATAGCATATATCTGAATAAAACAACATGTAAATTTTGATGAGTTTCTCTGGCACTCTCCTCTGTCTCTTCATTTGCTGGTAGAAGCACTCCTTTTCCTTAGTCCTTTAGGCTAGGTACACAAGTCATTAACGCCATCTTAATCATTCGGCATACTGTTTTGGCCATTTAATTTCATTTCCATCTGTCCCTTCGGATATGTTCGAGAGGGCAATGAATCACAACCGAGGTCATGGGGGGAGGATAATCAGACGAATAGCACAATATCGTCTCGTCAAGGGATGGGTAACGATGACAGAGAGAGTAACTGTCTGTGGAAAGAATCATGAGAGAACACATGTTCGATGATGAGGTGGTATGAGTGGAGGTTAGAATGCAGGTGGACGAGGTTATTGACTGTTGGGAGGTAAGAGGTAGATAGGGTGGAAGGAAATAACATTGTGCATGTTTTCTCACTTTCTCCTAGCTACACTTTCTTTTCCATGTTCGACGCATTGGGTGCATCTATCCATCAATGCCACCACGAACCTTGAGGGATCAATCTTTTCATTTACTTCGAAAGAGAATAATTTCTATTGTATTTGAGGCAGATTTTCTTGGATCTTGTTCACCTCTTGAACTGTGGCCTGAAACTGTGAACTTGGAAGAACTAGCCATTTATTGATTTTAAGAAGATCAATCTGGCTCATTCCTTGAATGGCTGCTAGAGTTTCTTTGGAAGATTGTTCTGCCTATTTTTATGAAAGTTGAGCAAGCCAACTTCTTGGACTGGTGGCATGGTCAGGAATCTACTTTGGACTTCCTCGTAAGATCTAAACCCCCTGAATATTTTGTCATATGGAGAATTCTCATGCGTGCATCGCTTCATGTTGAATTGAGCCATATGGTTTTCCACTATCTTATGTGGATCATGTTTTTTGAACTCAACGTCAACCAATTTAATATCCTCCAGAGTCGCGACCTCAACTTTAGAGTGGCCAAAATCCAATAATATAAACATGCCAACTTGAATGCGGAAAGTCAACCATACCTTTTTCTGAGCTGCTTTCAGCTCCTTGCTGATACCTCCTGCCAATGTCTGATATGCCACTTCTCTTCACACTAGCCTGTCGGGTAAAAATTGTGGGAGAGCATGGGGGGGAACTGAGAAACCAAAAACTATGGTGTAGCAGAAATTCTCCTTAATGAACCAATCTGCGAGCTTGCCTAGGTTTCCCATAATTGTCTCTGAAATCTGAGGATGCAAGTGACCATAAATGGCTATGTGAACATGTACTATGACATTGTGGCAGATTTCATAAAAGAAATCCTTAGCTTTCTCCTCCCATAACTTGGAGTGATAAAAATGAATAGGCTTAAAACTGGCTGAGGTCCAACTCTAGTTCATCAATGGAAAAGGGGTCATGAAGCATATGTTATCCATAACATATGCATACATGTAAAAATGGGTAGGGTTCCCTTTTGATTTCTTTGTTTTATAATCGATGATTTCCTTGGACAAATTATCCGACAACATTTTGGCCCAATTGAAAGTCTAACCCTCGGCTACCTCGTTCATGATGGATACCCATTCCACTGATAAATGCATAGGACTCTTCTTCCCGAACATATGACAAAGCATCATGGCTACATACACCATATGAGCATCTAAATATGTTATGTCATACATACGATGAGCATCGGTTCTGAATTTCTCTGGATGTCCCCACCAGCTCTTGATTATATCATGACCGCTCCTGGCATATTGGACACATTATTTTCTCTCAAACTCTAGAATGAATGCGTCATTGTAAGTATATTTAGGAGTCGGAGAGAGTTTATACATTACTTGTAGATGTTCCGGTCAGAAAGAGCCGATGGAAGCCTACCGGTGGTTGATGATGCTCCTGGTCTAGACACCAACATGTTCTAAGGACCAACTTATCATATCGTTGTAAGGCAGGATTCTCAATCGTGCAACTATCTTGTGAAGCTCTGACTGTGCTATATGTCTAAGCTTAGCTACATAAGATTCATCTTCTTCTTCAATGGATTCTTCTGGAAAGTTGATGATTTCACGTTCCAGGATCTCAAAAAATTGTGTCCAAGTTTTAACAGTGTATGTGCCTCGCGGAGTAGTCTCCGACATAATGTCTGCATTCGGGTTTGAATGTTCTCCTTCTGCATCATGATTTTTTTCCATTTTCTGTGGTGCCATAATCTCTAAGGAAACAGAGTGAGGTTACCTGTTACAAGGAAAGTCTGTGAGTTTTATAATAGATAAAACTGCTAATTGCGAAAGGTCAAAATGATTTTGAAATTGAAGAAATTTTGTTCAAACAAGAGTTTATCGATTTTTGTATAGACTCACTAATGAGGAATTTATTACCCTCAATGGAATTGACTACCTGGAAATCCACAATCTTCTTTCGAAATCATTACCTTTAATCGATCATAAATTCCATTGATACTTCGACGGTTCGCATTCGAGAGATTTGGATGTGACAGGGTGGAAATATCCCAAATTCCGAATCCATGGAGTAGTTAATCTTTGAAAAATCTCTTTTACAACTTCATTAACTGTGTTTTGAAATGTTGAATTAACTTCAAGTGTTTCAAAATTTCAGAATTCGAGGGTTTTGAAAATAGTACAAGAGAGGTTCCCCGAAATCCAAAATTGCGAAGTAAATAATTATGAGTAATCTTCCTTAAGTCTTAATTGATCGGGTTTAACTTTTGTTATTAGATGTTTCATTAATTTCTATTTACTCTTTGAAATGTCCAATGCTTTGGCATTTGAAACTTTGTTGATTTGTGAACTCACTCTTTGTTAAACTCCCGCAGGGTCATCTCCCGGAGTGACATGGTGGAAATGACGTCATTCTAGATGACGTGTCAAGAAGAGATAGGTGCCACGTGTCATCTAAGAGCGTGTGAATAATCCAATGGAAAATTCAAAAATAAGTTCCACGTGTCAGGTTATAAAATATTTAAAAGACACGTTTGATTTGATTCGTGTTCATGAGTTCTTTAGGGTTTATCGGAGACTATTACTTTCAGGTTTCGAGACTTCGGGGTTTTTATCATTTAGACTCATGGGAACGTCTGAAGTGCGGATCTCCAAAGCGACCATTTGGAACTTATTCTTTAAAACTCAAGTGGCTCTAGAACTACGTAGATCATTAGGATCGTTTGATCAAATTAAGGGAACCCATCGACAACGGATAATGTACACACTTTATTATTAAAAGGCAACCAATGAATTTAATTAAAAGGCCATTTTGTGTAAAATTGTATTTCTAAGAGGCAAAAACTATAAAACTCAAAGGTTCAAAAATGTGTGTGTTCCAACATAGGCTCCATCTGGGGATTATGGCTCTCTGTGAGGTGTGAAAGAACAGTAGAACAAGTGCCTTTATTAGGTGAATGGAGTCATTATTTCTTTTTGAAAAACATTTTCTAGTTTTACTCAAAAAATAATCATTCATAGAAGAATGAACTTAACCAAATATCGAGAACCTCTGAAACATACTCAATTAATCACTCTTAATCAGGCTATTAAAATTTCCTTTTATTAAAACTAATTTTAGAATTGTTTAAGATAATAAAAATAGTTGTAACTGAAATATTAGACTTGGGCCGACTTCATTTGCATCAAAGTTAAGTAGATGTAACAATTTATTTTAGGGAGTGTGTAGTTGGTTCAGAGTGTAAATATCACCAGAACGAGAATTAGAAGACAGAGTATGTTATATGGATGTATATGACAACGTTGCAGATATCATAGACATTGCTTCACTGCCAACGAGTCTGTTCAGTACCCCGGTGAAGTTGTCCACTTCTCCCATTGAATTTCCTTTCACCACTTCAATCAATAGTTTTGTACTTTGTTGAGATGAGGGCAATCATTATATGAATTTCCTTTCATAATCTCTTTTGTACTTGATGGGGAAAATCAAATTATGAATTTCCTTTCACCATATGTCTTATATTTTAATATTTTTAAGTGGGGGAAATCAATTTGTATGTGTCATACAAGGGATTATATTTGTTTAAATGTTTTGAAAAGAAGGTCTGTCAACGACTTTGAGAATACTATGAAACTAACTCTCTTCCAATTTTCAATACACCTTCTCCTATAGGGGAGAAATTTATGGGAATATTAATCTTTTCAGGGATTAACCTTGAGCGAATTAGTCAATTTAAAGTCTAATAAAAGAGATAAAATTATTAGGATTAGCCTAGACATACTTTTTCAATTGAAATTGAAGGAGAATAAAGATTTTCGCCTAACCTTGTTTTGAAAGTATGTTTTTGAGTTCTCAAAGTCAAGGTGAGATTCTTTCTTTTTATGAATATTAAGAAAGGATAAAGGAAATTTGAAGTGGGTAAGAACTTGGGGATAGGAAAAAAGTGACCAAACGAGGATTCAGAAAACCTCACACAAAAATCCCAATCCCACATAAGTTTGTGTATTTAATTCAAACTTTATTCTAGCTTGTTTATTATTATTTTATTTTTAATTCAGAGATGGATTTAGAATTTTAGAGGTATGACCCTTTAAACTGTAATTTTATACTTCTCTGATTCTAGGTCGGGTGACAGTATTATTACGAGTGAAACTTCCTTCCCATCTGTTTCAAAGAGTTGCTTGAAAAATATTATTTGAACTAGAAAGGTAGGAACTCATACCTCATTTTCCTTTTGAAATTTCAATCAGGCAGATCATTAATTCATCACCTGTTTTGAGAGAAATTGAATGTTTGGAAAAAGGAGTGTCGGGTTCTGGTGCATCCTTATCTCTCATTTAACAAGATATATTCTGCACATGAATTAAATGTGAAATGTCAGAAAATTCTGTAGAATAGAGATGGTAGGTGATACAGATGTTTTTATATTATGTTTTGATGATGTCAAGTAAACATGATTTATTTACAACAATGAATAAAATGACTTGGATAATTTACGAAAGAAAAGAAAAATTTTGAATCGAAAAAGAAAACGAACGTCAATCCAAACCTATGTATACAATGGGAATCTGAAATATGACTACTACATGAAATGTTTGAAGTAACGCCTGTTGATAGGAGCATCAAGGATTTCTCCATCGATATTTTTCAGTAAGAAAGAGTTTTTTCCCTCAACAACTACAATATTGAATGGTCCAAACCAGAGATGATCGAACTTGCCATGTTTCTATGCATCTTCTTTTCTATAATCCTACTTTAAAACTAGATCGGCAGGAAGAAACTCCCTATATTTAGATTTTTTATCAAAAAGGACCTTCATATTATCCTGGTACTTTTGAAGTTTATCATCTACTTCCACTCTATTTTGTTGATCTTCGATGATTTGATTCATCCTTCTTGTAACATTGTTAGGCTCTTCATTTGCATCCTACTGGAGTTTCATCATAGGAAGAGAAAGATTGATAGGAAGGACAACATCAATACCATAAACCAATTGAAAAGGGGACATAACTATAGATTTCTTGGTACCGATTTGATTTTCCCATAGGGCATATTTTAGGTGGATGTGCCAAGATTTTTTATTTTCTGTCAACACTTTTTTTATTATATTCATCAGGATCTTGTTAGACGATTCATCCAATCCATTTCCTTGAGGGTAATAGGATGCAGAATGACCTAAAACAATATTGTATTTATGGAAAAAATTAATCATTTCCATGGACTTAAAAGATTGAACATTGTCAATGACTATTTTCTGAGGACAACCAACTCTCGATAGGACATTTTCTTCCAAGAAGTTTACTACTACCGAATCCATAGCATTCCAAGTTGGAATGGCTTCTACCCATTTTGTGAAGTAATCGGTAGTAGTTAGAATCCATCTTTGTTGAGGAATTTATTTCGGATGGATTTCTCTGATGAAGTCTAGGCCCCATTGTTGAAAAGGATATTCATCTTTTACTGGGATTAAAGGTAGGGAAGGGAGATTTTTCTTACTAGTGAACAATTGGCATAGATTGCAGGCTTTGGCCCTCACATTCACATTGACAAATAACTGTGGCCAATAATATCTAGTCCTTAAAATCTTGTAGGTCGTTTCTCTCCAGGCATGATGTACTCCGCACACTACTTCATGGAATTCATCAATGACGCCTTTTGTTTTAGATTATGTCAAGAAACATAAAAAGAAACCTAGAGGGTCTTTCCAATATAGTTGACCATCAATAATACAATATTTAATTGCATGTAGCTTCAAAGTCCTTGCTTTAGACATAGTCATGTCATTCATACATTGAAGGGTTAGGAGGTATGTAACAATATCACGATACCAGGTAGAGGAATAAAAATTATCTTCAATCTGAATCGTAGGCGTTTGATCATCAATTTCCTCTATATCTAAAAGAGAAACCTGTGATTCGAGGTTATTTATCCCTAGCGCTCTGAAATTTGATTCAGATAATAACTTCGCCATGCCTTGACCTTTGAATAGATTGGTCAGTTTCACTTCTAGATCAAACTCTTAAATTTTAGCCAACCATTGATCTCTTCTTCCATCACTGTCTGGCTGAACCAAGATCTCTTTGATATCATTTGCTGGCACGCAAGCGATTATTTTGGAATGCAATACATATGTTCTGAAATCCTCGGGATCCTTCACCATTGCATAAGCTTGTTTCTCAAGTATATTGTATCTTAATTTTGCATCCCTAAGGTTTTTGTTGAAGAAGGCTATTGGTTGTTCGAACCCTTCTTCATTATTTTGTAGGAGTACCACCACAATAGTATGTTCAGAAGAAAATGAGAATATTAAGAATTCCTTTGTATAGTCCAGACTTGCTAAAATTGGTGCTTCCCCTATAGCTTTCTTAACATGCTAGAAAGATGCTTTAGCTTCTGCATTCCACTTCACTTCATTGTCCTTATGTTACGAGGGAAAAACTCTCTATGGCCAAGGGTAAACCACAACAGACAGGTATGACTGCAGAAATCAACTCAATTCCATTGTATGTTATATAAACTAATATGCAAGATAAGAAAGAGGCCTACCTCGATCCAACATTCGATGATGTTCCACCATTGAGCACTTCGACCCAAAGATTTATACCTACAATAAGTTATCAACAAATAAGCACAGAAAGAACATGGTGATAGTATAAATGTTTTAGCACATTAGATAGCATAAACTATTAATAAAAATTACAAACATTCCCATGGATAATAATCATATATTTGCATGATACCAATAGGAAGGGAAAGGAGTATTTCTATTAATAGTTGATCAGCAGAAGTGACAACATTACAGACTTCCGTGTCGGCACGGTTCGAAACCAAGGAACCAAGTTCCTTCCAACTGGGCCTCCACCACTTCAATACTCCACCAAAGGCAAGCTCATAGGAGAGAGACAATGAGGTTCTCTCAACAATAGGGAAAGATATTGGAGGCTGAACACTGTGTTCAGACTTGACGGACAAAGGGATGCAGACTCAATATGAAGTAATTTCTCCAGAGTAACTTTTATGTCAAAGTTGAATGCTTTCTCCGCTTTTCCATAGCTCGGAATTATGCTTTTATAGTCTTGAAAATGCAACTAAAGGGCCAAGTCAGAACATTTCCAGTATGTGGAAGGCCAAGGATCAGAGATCTCCTGTTGTGACATGGAAACCCGACTCCATTTTATATTTTTTGGCACAAATCCCGATGTACGTGAGTTGTAGTGGAGCAGCCTGCATATATGCATGTTTCATAGAAGATAGGGCACATATATGTGAAAAAATGTGTATTTTTTTCTCTGGATTCATCAAAAAGGGATGACAAGTTTGCATAGGGAAATGGAAAAAGGCCCTCTGTGCAAGATAGAAATGGTGGGGAAAATATTTCTATAACAGATGCCCCCTAATGTGTGATATCAGAGGAGTATCTGTGATGGCCGAAATACATTGTAAATAACCCAGGATTGGAGTGGTAGAGAACCAGCTGGATGAAATCGATTGCTCATTACATTCTGTATTGACTTTGAATACATGGATGCCAAGAATACAATGCAGATCCATGTGGAAAATATACCAAATAAGTGTCTGTGGCCATGAATAGGAAAATACAAATGAGGTTATATGCCAAAATCTTTCATAGTCACGAACAAGGCCCAGTGAAACCAGTATCAAAATCAATTTGAAGATATATGTATACCATGGAGTACAATCTGATCTCCCATGATCACTGAAGTCAAATAGGTGTTGGTCCAATGAAAGGGAAGCAACAACTCAGGAAAGTTGTAGCCACGTAGTGATGTCTTCAAGTCTCCTACACTATCCACCAAGGGTGCAAGTATACATCGTGTGAATAAAGGAGTTGAGGTCGAACATAATGAGACATCGTTTGATTACCAGTCATTGAGGTATATTGTTAACAAATGCGATACAACCTACCAATAATGAAAGTAGGTATCAAGGCACCAAGTACATTCCTACAAGTGTGAATAAAGGAGTTGGTGTCGAACACTTGAGAAATCCATTGATCATGATACATTGATGTATTCCCATCTGTCAATGGTGAGACAGCCTACCACTAATGACTGCAAGCCTCAAGGTACTCATAAAACTCTAGGTGCCGTATCCATAATAAATAAGTTGAAGTCGATGGAAAGAGACCCGCTGAAAGGAGAGCATTAAGGAATCTCTCATCAGTCAGCACGAGGAACAAAGCAGGAGATTCATGATTTGGTGGAGATCAGACAAAGAACATGTTCACGAACCAATGACCCTGTGCGTCTTTCGTGTGTACCAAATGCAAGTGGTATACGAAAAAGACCCTCTTGATAGAAGCCAATGATGAAAATTGATGACAAAGGCAAGGAAACCACTAATAAGGCTAATGGAATCCAAGACACTACATGAATCCCAAGGTGTGAATTGATGTCTTGTTGTTGAACACAAGGGAAACCACCCAGTCAACAACCAATGATGAAATGTTGATTGTTGGGTTCAAGGTGACCTACTAATGATGCAAGTAGGGCCAGGGTGCATGATAAGACCATAGTATCATGTGATTCTGAGAAAAACTGAGGGTATGGCTGACATGCATAGTCAATATTTCTGAGGAGTGGCTGACACAAGTTGATATAATTCCTTTGAACAAGAGCATGAGACATATGGTGGACTCTGACAGCATAGACTCAATGATGTGACAATTAGATGCAAGAGGCATCAATAACATTCTCTATAGGGATTGGAAGAGTAACCATTCGGTAGAGAAAACTCTGTAACGAGATCATCTTCCTAAGGCCATGCTAAACCCAAAATTATGATGACACAAGGACTCAATAATTTTGTGCTCTGTTCAAAGGTGACACGACTGCTGCCAATTATAATATAGTACTCCCATCCCACCCTTCTTTTTTTGTTTTTTCATAACAAATGAATGCTATTATACAGAGGAGGAAATGAGTGTCGCAAGTAAGAAAAACTAGTTCCACCAGTGGAACGTACCTATGCTTAATGCAAGGAAATGCATGCGGGAGATGGACACTCGAGGTGATGTTCCCTCCAGGGTATAGGGTGTCAAACTGCGAAGGATATAAACAAGGATTTGCTTGGTTGAGGATGAAAAAACTACTTAGGCAACAATTTATAACGCAAAGTGAGAACCGACTAAAGGATCAATACTGCAAGCGAGGGCATGAGATGCAGTCACAACTTAACACCAAAAAATATCCTTTTTTATGTCTTGTAGTCTACTTGGTGTGAAAAAGGGGTAAACTTCTGCCAACTAGAGAACTTTTCAAATCCAATCTACGAGTGTGAAAAAGACAAGTTCACTTGGCAATCTTTTCTATTTTTGAAAAAGAGTCGGAAAAGAGCTTAACTAAGACTCATGACCTTTCAAATCCAAATTAATGAGTGTGAAAGAGACAAATCATTCGACAATTTTTCGGTTTTTAGATGAGTCGGAAAAGAGATTAACTAAGACTCATTTATGTTGTTCTAATCCACATGAAAAGGGAGAGGCCAAGGCTCCCATACTAGTCTTCTGTGGAAATTCAGTATCTTACGAATAACTGACAAAATCTTGGGAAAACCCAAATCTCTCCAAGTCGAGGAGGAGAAGGTGCTAACGGAGGATATAGTCTCAATGATATATTAGATAATGTCTCTTCCTAGAAAATACATAGGTGGAAGCATTGGATACCTCACAAGACCATCCCAATCAAAGGGAACCTCGTCAAGACTAGGAGGGAGAGAACTCAGGAAGAGTAAAACTCTCTCTTGTTCAGAAGGTGAATTACTAGAAATGCTAAGGACATGGCATAGGAGGTATAGAACCAGAACCAGAGGATCGACCAACAATTTCATTGGCGCGACCACTTCCTTAGACTTGTCACTCTCCAAGAGAAGAGTGGGGTCGATTGAATATTGTATCGATACAACCACTTCCTCAACCATTGGTTGAATAGGATGCGAGACGATAAGGTTAAGAAGTGCATCACCCAAAAACACAGGAGTGTTGTCGATCGAAGATTGCATCTACACAACCGTTGGTTGAAGAAGATGTGAGACAACAAGGTCAAGAAACACATCACCCCCAGACATAGTAGCGGTGTCAGTCGAATATATCATTTACACGACCACAGGTTGAACAAGATGTGAGACAACAAGGTCAAAGGACGCATCAACCCTTAAAGGAAAAGGGGTGTCAGCCGAATATTGCATCGGCATGTATGTTGTATCAATCGAAGAAGGAATGGAGTGTTGTGAAAGCATAGATGCCTCAAAACCCGAAGGATCCTTAGGTGAGCCCCACGCTTCTAGTATCCTAGTAGTAATAGGACACAAACAAGTAAGGTGAATTCCTTCACAAGTCCTGCAAAGGAATCTAGACTTACGTCCGAGACGTCTAGGCTTCTCAATCATATGAATTCCCCGAGCATGACTTGTAGTGGCTGGTGACATGCTCCAAGCATGACTTGCAGAGGCTAGTAGAAAATCTCCAACATGACTAGCAGAAGTTGGTGATGGATCCCCAACATGAGTAGCAGAGGTTGGTGATGGATGTGCAGTGTGACTAGCAGTGACCAGACATGTGGCCCCAACTTGACTTACAACGGATGGTTGCAGGTCTTCAACATGACTCACAGAGGTTGACGACCAATCTCCAACATGACTAGCAGAGGTTGGTGATATAATGCCAGTATGACATGCAGTGACTGGACTTGTAATGGCTGGTTGCAGGTCTTCAACATGACTTACAGAAGTGGTCGACCAATCTCCAACGTGACTGGCAGGGGTTGGTGATATAATGCTAGTATGACACACAGTGAATGGACTTGTGGTGGTAGTGAATTGTGGAATTTGAGACCAAGGTCCAAGGAAATATTGGTTTTGAGAAATTGTAGGCCAGGAAGGATCCTAGTTTACACCTTGTCCCTGTCCAACAGGATAGTATCCTCCTCCATATTGATTCATAAAGGATTTTAAGGGAATCGACATTGAAGAAGCCTCTTGCAAAGAGAAAGAGACATGACAATGGTTACTCATGTGAGGATATATGTTTCCCCTAGGTGAAGTAACTTCATGAGGGGGGTTGCCCATACTATAAAAATAACTCCCCCCGGATGAAACACTAGAGGAAAGTCACTGTGGGAAAAGTGTTCATAGGAACTGACATAGCAAAAGAAGGATGAGTGGACGGAGTATAATAAGTAGAATGATTGCCTATTTGGGCCCCTATTTGGGCACTTACTTCTCGTATAGTGGATTCATAGGAAGGAAGATTCCAACTTCCTACCATAAGAGGTGTTTGAAGGATATGATAATAAGGAGGCATCATGCCCCCAGACCCAAAACTTGTATTCGCATAAGGAGGTGAAACAGAGGATGGTAAGTGCGAAGACATATCTAACATACCATGAGAAAAATAATTAGAGACCCAAGGCATTGACTGAGTACCATAATTTTTGATACCATAATGCGAAGTGGAAGGATCCGTCCCCATGAAATGAGTGGAAATCATGAGGGGGGTAGCAGTAAATGAGGGAGCGAAAGGAACTCCACTATCCATGATAATGAAAACTCAATATAGAATCCTAAGGCCAACTATTAGTCAAAGAGCATACCAAAAGTCAAACAGCCAATATGCATGCAAATGGGCTAAAGTGGCTGAGTGGCCTCCCTTGCTAAAGAGGGTATGTCTCGTTTAAGAGGGACCTAAGACTCCTTGCTAAAGTTTGGAGGTAACAAAATTAGTTATAGGGGCCCTTGTGTGCTTAAAAACCATTCAGTCAGATCCCCCTGGAGAGGTAATCCTCCATAAAGGTTTTGTGTTGTTTGACCCCTATCTGACCCCACGGTACAAGCAGAATAACCCCTGCAAGTAAACTATGAGATACATAAGTAAAGAAACTAATAAACCACTGTATAATTGATGCACAGGTGAGCAGTCGTAAGTTTGGATTACCGTATGGGTAGGGTAGAAAATCTCAAAACCTTGAAAGCACCGCATTTCACAGAGGTATGGGTACTAGCAAGATCCCCAAATATGAATAAATCCACAAAAATATCTATGACGCTAAGCGAGTATCCGAGGGTTATCCCTTCAACTAACGTCGTGTGACCTCGTGATTAACTCCAGTGTGAGTGGAGCCTCCTGATCTTACCAATTATACAATGGACTTATCAACTCCCTGTCTCAGACACATGTGTTGATTTAATTTCCTTAGAGAAGTTTACTCACAAAATCCTATTCCAAGGCACTAAATCCTAGACTAGTTAGTGCACCCTAAAAAATAAAATCATGGCTAATCAATTTTAATTTAAAGCGTAAATTTTATTGGCTGTGATTAATCAAAATGGTATGGAAGTGAAACTCATGATGTTATGACTCTGCAAGAAAATAAATATGAATATAATGCAAAGTCTATCTTTAACTTTTCAATGAATGATATGCTAATAAAAATAGAGAAATCTTCAATTTCAACTATGCAATTCAGAAGTAAAATGCAATCTTTCGCTAAATGCACTAAGCTAATGATAAATATTTAGAAGACAAAAATGCCAAGCAATGTAAAATGCCTATTTTTTTGTATTTTCAATATATTAAAGAGAAAATGCATGGACTGAAAAACAACTTGATATATAAATTCTACTGTGTATAAACAGAATGACTCAAGTAGAATACTAAGCAACCAAGCAATAACCCAGAGTTCAAGGACAAATAAAAAATGAAAAATGATGAGAAAGACTACGCCCAAAAATTTAACTCCAAACAGGTTTCCTGTCAACCTAGAGAAGCTCAACAGGCACTACAGAAACCTAAGAAGGCTTAGCAATCATCAAATCCCACCCAACAACCACCAAACGAAGCAACCAAGCAAGGAAATACAATGTACGTGACTGTTCAAGGAAACATAATGTATATATGCAGCTCGTAGTGAGATAGCACGCATGTGTATGCGACTGTCAAGACAATGTGGCGCATACAGGCTTGAAAACAAGGCCAGGAAAGGGTAAAAAGGATGAAAACTCAGACCCAGAGTGAACAAAATATTTCAAGCAGTGATACGACAAGAAACACAAAGGAAAAACAACAAAGCAAGAAGAAAAAGTACCTCAACCCTTAGAAGGAAGATCTCTCCCCAATATGGTCGCCAATTCTGTTATGAGGGAAAAACTCTCTATGGCCAAGGGTAAACCACAATAGATAGGTATGACTGCAAAAATCAACTCAATTCCATTGTATGTTATATAAACTAATATGCAAGATAAGAAAGAGGCCTACCTCTATCCAACGTTCGATGATGTTCCACCGTTGAAAACTTCAACCCAAAGCTTTATACATGCAATAAGCTCTCAACAAATAATCATAGCAAGTACATGGTGATAGTATAAATGGTTTAGCACATTAGATAACATAATCCATTAATAAACATTACAAACATGCCCATGGATAATAATCATATATTTGCACGATACCAATAGGATGGGAAAAGATTATTTCTATTAATAATTGATTAGCAGAAGTGACAACATTACAAAATTTCGTGTCTACATGGTTCGAAACCAGGGAACCAAGTTCCTTCCAACTAGGCCTCCACCACTTCAATCCTCCACCAAAGGAAATATCATAGGAGAGAGACAATGAGGTTCTCTCAACAATAGGGAAAGATCTTGGGGGTTGAACACTGTGTTTAGACTTGAGGGACAAAGGGATGTGGACTCAATATGAAGTAATTTCTCCAGAGTAACTTTGTTCTTAAAGTTGAATGCTTTCTCCTCTTTTCCATAGCTCAGAATTATGCTTTTATAATCTTCAAAATGAAACTGAAGGGCTGAGTCAGAACGTTTCTGGTATGTGGAAGGCCAAGGATCATATATCTCCTGTCGTGACATGGAAACCTGACTCCATTTTGTATTTTTTGGCACAAATCCCAATGTACACGGGTTGTAGTTGAGCAACCTACGTATACGCATGTTGTATAGTATATAGGGCGCGTATATGTGAAAAAATGTGTATTTTTGTCTCTAGATTCATCAAAAAGGGATGACAAGTCTACATAGGGAAATGGAAAAAGGCCCTCTGTGCAAGATAGAAATGGTGGGGCAAATATTTCTATAACACCTTCTTCAACATATCTGTAATCATTTTGATTATTTCAGCAAAGTTGGAATAAATCTTCTCAAAAAGTTGATCTTTCCTAAAAAGATTGAATTTATTTTCTGTTCCTAGGGATATTAATCATGTCAATAGCCTCAACTTGCTTAGGGCCAACCTTGATTCCTTATTTTGACACTATATGGCCTAAAATCTTACGTTCTTGCATAGAAAAATGTGATTTCTTGGGATTAAGAGACAAACCGAACTTTCTTCATTTTTCAAAGGTCTGTCTTAGGTGCAATAAATGTTCTTCATCAGAGTTGGAAAAAACCATAAAATCATCAAGATAAATAACAACAAATTTGCCTCTTTCACTGACGAATGCGATATACATCGCTCTCTAGAAAGTAGCTCCTACATTCATCAAACCAAATGACATTTTATCATACATAAAGGTTCCCCACGAAGTGGTAAACACAGTCTTTTATCTGTCATCTTCCTAGAAAATGATCTGATTATATCAGGAAAATCCATCAATCATGGAAATCCTATTAGCCCCAACTACCTTCTCTAGAACATGATCCATTTTGGGGAGCGGGTAGTTGTCTTTAAGGGACGACCAATTTAAGTTTTTGAAATCAACACAGAGCCTTATTTTGCCATTTTTCTTTCTAATAGGGACCAAATACTCTACCCATTCAGAGTTCCTGAGTGGAACGATGATTTTTTCATCGAGGAGTTTATTAACTTCCTTTTCTATCACAGGCAAGAGAATAGGGTTTATCTATCTAAGCTTCTTCATGAATGGTTTGATAGCATGTTTTAAAGGAATATAATGTTCAATAATAGAGGTATCGTAAGTCTTTAGATCATCATAAGACCAAGAAAAAACATATCTATACTTCCTAAGCAACTCAACATACCTACTCTTCATTTGGGCTGGAAGGTATTTTGATAATTTGACCATTTTGGGATCTTCATTAGTTCCTACATTACAATATTCAACTTATTCGGGTTGAGGTCGTAAGGTAGACTTCAAAGGTATGTAATCCTGATCAACCAACATTTATAAGGGGATCTGGCCTCTGGGAATCTGATTTTTCTTAAGCAAGAGCATGCAGTGATTTGCAATCTTATCTTGGAATTTCTCTGGGTTGTCCCCTTCCTACATAATCCAAGAAGGATCATTTTGATTTTTCTGATCTATGTGAGTTTAAGAAAACTCATCAATCATTTCCAGGAACTGTTTGATTTGTTCGTCATCTTCAAACACTTTCCAGTGATGAACATTGTTCGAGATCGAAGGTCTATGTCTCATCTTAATGTGATACTTCAGCTTCAGAATGGTAGGTGGTATGAAGGTCGCAGTGGCCTTGGACAAGGAATCAACTTGTTGATTCTCCATTCTGGGAATAGAGTGAATATTAAAGGATGAGAAGAAGTTATCTATAAGATCCCAGGCACAATTCCTATATGATCTAAAACTTGGATTCTTAGCTTGATACTGTTGTTTTACCTACTTTACAATAAGCTCTACATCACCATAAACTATCAGATGTTCAATTTTTAACTTCCTTGCATCTTCTAATGCTAAAACCATAGCTTCATATTCCCAGACATTATTCATATAATCGATCTCCCATTTTAATCTATAAGATAAGGGAATAACATACTCATCACCTGGTACCACTAATAAAACCCTAGCTCTTGCCCCTTCGTAGGATGAGGCACCATCGAAGAACATTTTCCACATTCCTTCTCTAACATTTACATTTTTCTTTGTCATTTCTACTTTTTTGTTTTCTTATTCTAGACATTCTTCAAAATCGTCACCTATAGATAATATACAATTTCCTAAGTCTTGATCAACAACATAGAATGAGTAATTATTGGGGTTTTGAGGGTCACTTATAGTATATGCTAGTCTAGTTTCTCTGTACAATTGCACGAATTGCCCACCAAAAATTTGGATTGTAGTGTAAGTCATGTCCAACTGAACCGATCCTCCTAACTTGGTGCCCCAAGACCTAGATAGAAGCATGTCGTACTTGGTAGGAACTTCAAAAACAACCACAAATGTAAGGATACTTTTCACATGGATCTGAGCAAGATTTACTGCCAAATCTTTAATCATACCTAGACACTTAACCTTTCTAGAATCAAACGAGTACAAGTCTTGATAAGGTCTAGTAATTTCGAGGCCTAATTTTTCCATGATAATTTTAGGCATTAAATTATGAGAGGCCCCAGAGTATAACATGAAATTGTGGAGTAAATGGTCATGCATAGTTAGTGTGATATAGAATGGTTCAACATAATCCTTATTGTTTTCAATGTGTGGACCGAACATGATTTTAGGTTTTTCATCCTGCAAATTAATAACGTCGGCTTGACTTTCAGCATCAGAAAAATTTATCGCTTTAGCAATTTGCTTTTTATAAATCGGGTTTTTGCAAGTTCAACCAGAGGCATTGGGATTTTAATTTTATTAAGTTCATTTTCTAAATTAAATCCTCCATTTGTTTTCTCAATTTCCCTGGTTTGAACTTCTGCTTCTATATTTTCTGGCTTCTTAGTTTACATTGTTCTTGTTTCAACTTGCTTTGTTCAGGCAGCTTGTGTTTCAGTTGATGGTTTGGTAATTGTTGCCTCATTCGCTTTACTTTGTGATAAAATATTTTTTGGTGGAACATTTGTAGAACTTCTCTCTCTAGGCCTTAAATCATACTTATGTTGAAGTTCGACCATTATTGAGTCGGCTAGACTTTGATACGTAGAGTCCCTAGATTGATGATGTTTTCCTCATTATTAAACAGGGATTCCAAGTCTAAATATTTCTCATAATCCTGTCTGGTTAAGTGTGGCTCAATATCATTGTTAATAAGGTTGTTTAGATCTTCTTCTAACTCCTCATAATCTTGCATTTAATCCCTATGCATGAAATTTTCAGTTTTAAATGGAGCTTGGATCTTTTGATCTTCATTTTTTACTTGTATTTGTTGTATCTAAGGGTTAGGGTTTCTCTTGAATTGATTCCTAACGTATGGATCAGGTTTGGATTGATCTAATTCCATCCTAGAAATTTTGTTTGATAAATCTTTAATGATCTTGGCCATCTCATCCATTTTTTCCTCTGTGGACTTCCCAGATCGAGAGGGCCCTTCCTGTTCTTTGAAATGCCTAGGTTCTATGGCTCCCATATCAACCTTAGTTTTTACTTTCCCAGATGCCATCATATTGAACTAAATTTCTATAGCATCATCTTACATTCTTGATAAAGTGGTAGATCTCCTTTCTCTTAAAAGTAGGGCAAACTTAGAATCAAATCCCCTCCAAAAGTTACTTTCTCAGTTGGTTGAGAAGGTTTGACTTTGGCTGGGATTTTGTGATAAATTTTATTGAACATCTGAATAAATTCAAGGAATGATTTAGAAGTCTTCTTTCTCAAAGCTCTGAATTCGGTTAAATAATAAATATGGTCCTTTTTTTCGCCCCACTATCTCCGGAAGGCATTCTCGAAATCGTCATATGATAGTATGGAACCTGCTGGAAATCCTCTGAACCAAGTCCTCACTTGTCCTTCAAAAATATGAACTAAGAGAATTGAGTAAATTCCCTCGTGCTCAATGCCAAGGATATTAGCAAACTGATTGAAAAAGGCTATATGTTTTGTTGTATTTAGATCTCCTTCTCCCATTAATTTGGGGAGGTTCTTCATGTAATTTTTGGGCAAATCATCTAGGACAACAGGAAGGACCAAAGGATCATATCTAGCAGCTACCTTGGAAAATATTCTAGGGGGTTGAGCTTTCCCACCAGCTCCTGCACCTCCGACACCACCAACACTAGCACCTCCAACACCATCAATTGAAATCCTAGAAGACATACTTCAGGGGATAAAAAGGAGATTTTCAAAAACTTCGAAAGACTGAACTAATAACCTTTTGACTACTTCGGGGAAAAGATCATGAGGAGACAAAATATTTAGATGAGGAAGAAAAGGGAAACTTGAGCTAGGTTCCTCGAGTTTACCAAATGTATATATAGGATAGGCAATAGGGCATGAATCTAGGTATAGAAAGTACTCTTTAAGATTCTGGGAAACAAAAAATTTTATTTTAGGAAAGGAGAGAATTGGAAGAGTCTTAACAACAATGGGGATTGAAAGGGATCCTTTTTTCTCACTGGAAAAAGTATCTGTCAGGTCAATCTCAACTTTTATCTCGGGAATAATTACCTCTGGAGTTTCGAGTTTAACCTCAGGTTTACTAGTTGATGCCTTTTCATAATGAATTTGTTTAAGACTTTCTTTAGGGGTTAGTTCTTCAGTGGGGACCTTAGCATTAGCTTGTGTAAATATGGGTTGATAGACCTTACCTGCTGATGCAACAGTCTGTCTAAGATATCCCTTTGGTTTCAAAAACATTTTAGGATCTGACACTACTGTAGTCTGCTTTTCGTCTGTGTTTTTCCTGGTATTCTTTCAATCGAATGCTAGTTTTGTCTACGGTGGAGTCACCAGGTGAAAAATAAAATAATCCTTACTTACGTATTTATTACAAGGTAAAAAATCTCTATGGACAAGGGTAAACCACAACAGACAGGTATGACTGCAGAAATCAACTCAATTCCAACATATGCTATATAAACTAATGTGCAATACAAGAAAGAGGCCTACCTTGATCCAACGTTTGATGATGTTCCACCATTGATCACTTTGAACCAAAGCTTTATACATGTGAGAAGTTCTCAACAAACAAGAAAAGAAAGTATAT
Organism: Picea engelmannii; assembly: GCA_009831015.1. Classification (NCBI taxonomy): domain Eukaryota; kingdom Viridiplantae; phylum Streptophyta; class Pinopsida; order Pinales; family Pinaceae; genus Picea; species Picea engelmannii. The sequence goes on along the minus strand of ML778048.1, from coordinate 1,114,417 downwards.
AGTGATGATATAAAAGGGGTTAGCACATCAGATAGCATAATCCATTAATAAACATTACAAACATACCCATGGATAATAATCATATATTTGTAAGATACCAATAGGATGGGAAAGGAGTATTTCTATTAATAATTGATTAGTAGAAGTGTCAACATTATATACTTCTGTGTCGGCATGGTTCGAAACCAAGAAACCAAGTTCCTTCCAACTGGGTCCCCACCACTTTAATCCTCCACCGAAGGAAAGCTCATGATAAAGAGGCAAAGAGGTCCTCTCGATATTAAGGGAAGAGATTGGGGACTGAACACTGTGTTCAGACTTGAGGGACAAAGGGATGCAGACTCAATATGAAGTAATTTCTCCAGAGTAACTTTTTTCTCAAAGTTGAATGCTTTCTCTTCCTTTTCCATAGTTTGAAATTGTTCTCTTATAGCCTCTAGGATGCAACTAAAGGGTCGAGTCAGAACGTTTCCGGTATATGGAAGGAAAAGGATTATAGATATTTTGTTGTGACATGGAAACCTGACCTTATTTTGTATTTTCTAGCACAAATCTCGATATGTGTGAGCTGTAAAGGAGAAACAAGCATATACGCATCTTACATAGCAGTTAGGGAGTGTATATGTGGAAAAATGTATATATTTTTAGCTCTGGATTCATCAAAAAGGGATAAAAAGTTTGCATAGGGAAATGGAAAAAGGACCTCTGTGCAAGATAGCAATGGTTAGACAAATATTTCTATAACAGATACCCCCTAATGTGTGAGATCATAGGAGTATCTATGATGACTGAAATACATTATAAATAACCCAGAAGTAGAGTGGTAGAGGACCAACTAGATGAACTCAATTGCTCATTACATTATGTACTGACTTTGCATACATGGCTGCCAAGAATACAATGCAGATACATGTGAAAAATATACCAAACAAGTGTTCATGGCCATGAATAGGAAAATACAAATACGGTTATATGCCAAAAGTTGTCATAGTCATGAACAAGGCCTAGTGAAACAAGTCTCAAAAATCAATCTGAAGATATTTGTATACCATGTAGTACAATCTGATCTCCCATGATCACTGAAATCAAATAGGTACTGGTCCAATGAAATGGAAGCAACAACTCAGGAAAGTTGCGGCCACATATTGATGTCTTCAAGTCTTCTATACTATCCACCAATGGTGCAAGTCTACATCACATGAATAAATGAGTTGAGGTCGAACACGATAAGACATTGTTTGATTACCAGTCATTGAAGTATACCGTTAACAAATGTGAGACAACCTACCGATGATGAAAGTAGGTATCAAGGCACTGATTACATCTCTACAAATGTGAATAAAGGAGTTGGTGTCAAACACTTGAGAGATCCATTGATCAAGAGACAATGATGTGTTCCCATTTGTCAATGGCGAGAGAGCCTGTCGCTAATGACTGCAAGCCTCAAGGTACTCATAAAACTCTAGGTCCCATATCCAAAATAAATGTAGTGAATTCGATGGAAGGAGACCCACTGAAAGGAGAGCATCGAGGCATCTCTCATCAGTCAACACGAGGAACAAAGAAGGAGATTCATGATTTGGTGGAGATCGGACGAAGAACATGTTCATGAACCAATGGCCCTGTGCATCTTTCGCATGTGCCAAATGCAAGCGGTACACGAAAAGGACCCTCTGAATAATAGCCAATGATGAAAAAATGTTGACAAAGGTGAGGAAACCACCAATAAGGCTAATGACATCCAAGACACTGCACAAATCCCAAAGTGTGAATAGATGTCTTGCTGTCGAACACAAGGGAAACCACCTAGGCAATCACCAATGATGAAATGTCAATTGTTGGGTTCAAGGTGACCTACCAATGATGAAAGTAGAGATAGGGTGCATGATAAGACCAAAGTATCATGTGATTCTGAGACAAACTAGGGGTATGAACGACATGCAAAGTCAATATTTCTGAGGAGTGGCCAACACATGTTGATAGACTTCCTTTGAACAAGAGCATGAGACATATGGTGGACTCCGACAGCATGGACTCAATGATGACAATTAGATGTAGGAGGCATCAATAACGTTCTCTATAGGGACTGGAAGAGTAACCCATCGGTAGAGAAAACTCTGTAGTGAGATCAACTTCCTAAGGCCATGCTAAACCCAAATTATGATGACACAAGGATTCGATAACTTTGTGCTCTGTTCAAAGGTGACATGACTGCTGCCAATTACCATATATTATTCCCTTCCCACCCATATTTTTTTGTTTTTTCATAACAAATAAATGCTATGATACAAAGGAGGGAACGAGTGTCGCAAGTAAGAAAAACTAGTTCCAGTAGTGGAACATACCTATGCTCAATGCAAGGAAATGCATGCAGGAGATGGGCACTCAGGGTGATGTTCCCTCCAGGGTATAGGGTGTCAAATTGCGAAGGATAAAATCAAGGCTCTGCTTGGTTGAGGATGCAAACTGCTTAGGCAACGGTTTATAATGCAAAGTGAGAACTGGCTAAAGGCTCAATACAACAAGAGAGGGCATGAGATGCAATCACAACTTAATGCCAAAAAATGTCCCTTTTTATGTCTTTTAGTCTACTTGGTGTCAAAAAAAGGTAAACTTGTGCCAAATAGATGTCTTTTCAAATCCAATTTACAAGTGTGAAAAAGACAAGTTCACTCGACAATCTTTTCTATGTTTGATAGCAAGTCGGAAAAAATCTTAACTAGGACTCATGATCTTTCAAATCCAATTTTAACGAGTGTGAAAGGGACAAATCACTCGGTGATCTTTTCAGTTTTTGGATGAGTCAGAAATGAGGTTAACTGAGACTCGTTATTGGGAGTCCACGAGTAATAAGGCCGCATGTGCATGAATGAGAAATGAGGCTCATTGTAAAGTAACATATGGAATTATAATGGACTCCCAGTCCTAAGGAAAAAACTCAGCATGGGCGCCAAATGATAAAGAGGTTCTAACTAGGGTACCCATGTTTGGTAAGTTTCTACCATTTATTAATGATGCTAATAATAGAAGATGTAGGTTTATGCGTCGCAATAAATGGGTTCCTACCTAAGGCATAGAAAATGGTAGTCGAAAGGTAATGCAAAAAAAATGCATGATGGAGTAGATACCTATCTTATATGATAGGTTATGAATATACCTACCTGAGGAGATGAACGACCAACCATGACGTTGAAATCTGCAAGAAAATTGAGTTGAAACTATAGAAACCAACTTAAAACCATTCTTGAATTAGTCCATTAGACAAAACAATAGCATAACACTATATCAAGTGGGCAAAAAATGGCTTATAAATAGTAATAAAATAAAAATTTATTGTATCATTTTCATTTTTACCCAAATAGTGAAATTTAGACTAAAACACCTCCAAAATTCAAACAACGATTGTAGGAGCAATAGGCAATGAAATCACGCACTGTCTAGACAAGGGAACTCTTTATCCCATCCTCTTCAATTTCAGTGGTTTACAATTTTAAGTTAGGTTCTATTTTGTTAGTTTTTAAGGGCGCAAATTGGGTTTTTTGGTATACGCGGGTTTCTCTAAATAGGTTGCATATACGACTAGTTATATTCCCCTGTGAGAACTATAGGGGGCATATATAAGGCCCTACCCATGATTGTTTGTAAATGAACCACGTATACGTACGCAAAAGGAAAAAAAAGATGTTTCTAACTCAAAAATGATTTGTTTTTTTGCAGGATGGTGTTGGAATGGAGAGAGTGAGAGCATGAGGAGGTATATGCAGCAGTGGATCGAGATCTGGTGGCTCAAGCGGCTTTAAAAAGATATGGTTTATACAAGTTTTGGACTCTCAAAGGAATGAGGGCCCAAGTGAGGTTGTTGGAACTATTGGTGGGTTATTGGGATCCTGATAGCGAGAGATTTATCCTTGATGGACAACCATTAATGATCGAAGTAGAGGACATCTACTTCTTGACTGGACTTTCATGCCGAGGAGAGGTTGTGGACCTCAGGTCTCGTGGGGCAGGGAGTGGACTAAAGTTTGAAGAATACATCGAGGCCCACTATGTTGCAGGGACTCCCATGGTGGGAAGTCAAATCCCTATCTGGGATATAGGTAACCGCAGCCTGAAGATTATTTTGCTCATGTTTACCAGGATCATAGGATCAGCCTCATTGCATCAAGCATCGAGACCACTTATGTTTTACACATTGGAGTGTGAGAGACCCACCGTCTATGACTGGTGTACCTCACTGTTGACCAACATGAAATGTCAGTTGACAGAGTGCAAGCAGGGGGGGAAACGAAACTTCGGGTTTTCCTCTATCCTTTGCAACTTCTTTTTCAAGTGAGTCCTAGGTCTAGGACCTAGAGTGGAGATCATTCCTAGAGGACCACGTGATCCGACTATGGCACGATGGATTGAGGTCATGAAACAATAGGGGGGAGGTAGGGTGGTGACACCCTACAATGATGATTTTTTCTTCTAGTGGTGGAGACAAATCATAGCTCTGGATGACTATCCCTATGCAAGAATCGATTTTAGAGGAGATTCTGATATGCCGCTTCCACCAAGAGTTGTCTACGGTGCCATAGGTAATTTTTTTTATATATTTCAATTTTTATTTTATTTTATTTTTTTGTATTTTTGTATTAAAGAGGACAAAAAATAATTTTGGATGGTGTTATTAATTTGATACTTATGTGATTGCAGATGTGGGCCTGCAATGTCCAGAAGTATTCCTACGACATAAGCAGAGGCACTGAGGAGATGAGGTAGTGGGAGGAGAAGCAGAGAGATTCCTACAGAATGTGCAGGGTAACCTGTCTCATTTGACATAGAGGATTCCTATAGTTCAGGTGGAGGATCTACCTGAAGCCATGTAGCAACAGGTTTTCGGTGTAACTAGAGCATGGGTATGAATCTTCCAGCATCTCGCAAATGCCATGGTTTTCTATCATGATACACATCCGGTGCCACAGGTGTAGATGTCATGGGACATGTATATCGACTATATATGTATTTTAAGGGTTTTAGCCCAAATTTTTGTAATATAAGCACCATATTTTTTGGAAATATATAAAGAGGGATCTTCGGTTTTACTCATATCTTACAATGTGTACATTGATTTAATGGTATTCTTTTCTTTATTAATGTGACAAATTCTAATCTAAAACATAATTAGCATAGGAATCAGATATATGATTAGAACTTATAGGAATGTGGAAGTATGTAATAAAATCAAATTGTCGTTCTAAAAGACATACCTATAGGAATCGACGGAGTAATGTCAGATCACGCACACGATAACGACTGTTCAACTGACATATGATTAACTGAGAATCCATGCAAACGTCCAGAGAGCGAATACCATGTGAGATATCATCGCACAAAAGTTCTATGATGGTGCTATATTTGACCACATTGTTCGTGGATGGCCCTAGGCATACGCCACCTAAAGAAACCAGTAGACCCTCAGGTAAATAAATCACCCAAGTGGAGGAAACCAAGTTTCGTGTATGACTACTAGCTCCATTTGCGAATCCTAGGTAGACCGAAGACTCTATTGACATTTGCCAACCAAAAGGGAAAACTCGATAAGAAAGCCCAAGGTTTCTCTCAATCCCAAGCCCAGGGCTCAAGCATAATACCTTTTCAAGTAGAGCCCATTTCACTCAAGCCTAGGGCTCAAGAGTAATACCTTTTCAAGTAGATTCCAGAAATCCCATTTCTGGGCTCAGCCAATTTCTTCCCTTCATAATCTTCCAATTCATAGGCTCCTTTTCCTAGAACACGTCACATGATATAAGGACCATGCCACATGGGTTTAAACTTTCCTTCCCCTAGCGGTTCTTTGGCTTGGTCATACAAAAGGACCAAGTCTATTGGATTATTGAGAGGGGGGATGAATCAGTAATAGCGTAATTATAAACCTTTTTATTCAAATGTTATATCAATGTAGAATTATTATCCAATAATGAGCAGTAAGAAATAGACAATCACACACATACACAGTACACCTATGTTTTACGTGGAAACCCAAATTGGGAGAAAACCACAGAATGCTTTTTCTTATATGTATTGAAGAATTACATCCATTGAAAGCACCAACTTCCTTTGTTTTTCAGCTGCAACTGGAAGGAGGTTCCAACCCCCTAGTTTCTCAGGATACAACCTAAGGGAAGCTCCAACTCCCCAATTCTCTAGATATAACCAGAAGGATGCTACAACCCCAATGTTATCTGGCTACAACCACCTATCCTTGCCCCATCCTGCCACCCTGAAGTAGATGTAGAATTATGGAACCACTGTCACACTATCACTGTGAGATATACCGTTGTAAACCTGTACCAATAAATCTGAACCATGCATCAACCATGCATCAACCTGTACCTCAACCTGTAATCAACTTGTACCATAAACAAGTGCATCAACCATGCAC